>JACEVL010001925.1:0-21429 GCA_020284085.1 Aporrectodea caliginosa
ATAAATAAAAGACCTGTAAAAATCGGCAAATGATTTCAAACTTTGGCACACCACTCAGTTACATCAGAAACACAACATGGCAATCAAACATGGCGTCTCTCCCTTATCGATCGCCGTTAAAAGTCGATTAACTCATTAAGGCGATGCTTGATTGAAATCCAATTTGTTCTTACCTGAAGTCGACCTGGTTACGAACTGTTTAAAACGCACAATAGAAGATTAACCGACACTTGTGAAGCCGACAACTAAGTAGGCTTATTTTAATTTTAATTCGACGCAGTTATTAATCCACTTGAAACCGAACGCCAACGGTCTATACTCCAGCTATGACGTTTTTTGTGAACGTCACTGCATATCTATTTATAGCCAACAGCGACATTCATAAATATTTTAGCGCAGAGCTAGCAGTAGGCCTTATTATAGAAGGCTATGCTTTATCCTGATTGATTTAGGTCTATAGCAAAATAATTATAGCGCTTTTTCGCACATTTAATCTTACGCTATAATACAATAAAATAAAATACAACCAGTAGGCCTATTTATGGCGCGCCTTAATAAAACGCATAAATTGATTAATTTAATCAATTAAGAGGAGCAGAACTCTCTCAATAATTGACGAAATTCATCAATACAATATAACCTACAATAATTATATACAATACAAATTAACATTTATAGCGCGCTTTAACAAGACAGGTCTTGCACGAAAGCGCGTTTCGCTACATTCTTAGTCATAGTGCAAGGTGAATAGATGGGTTTTTAATTTAGTATTAAACTGCGCAGCAGATGTGCACTGTCGAACTGAAGTTGGAAGACTGTTCCATTCTAAGGGTCCTTAGACAGTGAAAGCAGTTTCCAAATTTCCGGTTTGCGCGAAGTACCTAAGGTATAGGGTAGGAAAATAATCGATAGAGTAGGATCCTAATCGGTAGAGTAGGTCTATCATTGATCTGAGATGCATGCAAGTATCGACATTGATGAGCTACGATGCAGATGTGAACCTTGTAATAATCGCCATGTAAGATACCACACTGCAGAAAAATCACACAACTGCAACTTTTGTGACAATGCCTTTTTTACGAAGATCTGAGCTGAAAACCCACACAGAAGAAAGCCATACAATGCGTGCAACAAAGGTTTTGAACATAGGTGCGGTTTGAACATCCCTATGACGGGAGAGGTCGAGTCGCCGGCAACCTTGCGGAATACCGCCCGATCTCAATCGTTCCGGTTCTCTCAAGAATGGTTGAAAGAGAGCTTGTCTATGTCTCCGTCCTTCAAGGCCTCACCCACGTTTGATCTCCTTGCCGACCAGTATGACTTCCATCCCACAGGCTCCACTACAGCATCACTTGTATAGATCTATCCTCCACCATGTCACCTCATAACTCAGAGAGAGCGCCAAAAGCATCGGATGTACTTCCTCCCGTCAGAGATGAAGCTTCTTCCCGTGATGGCAGACGCAGCTGACGAGTCTTTGCAACCTGCTTCCGAGGTCATACCCTTCATGCTCCAGACAAAAGACGATCGAAATTACATTCCGATAGTACTTTAATCTACCATAACTATAATACTATGTACCCTCAGTGCCGGCGCCAGAGGGGGGCTAGGGGGGCTTAGCCCCCTCTAACTGCGCTCAGCCCCCAAAAAGTGGGAAATCACTGCAAATAACAGCGAGGAGGGGACACAAGGGAAGGTTTTTGTGCTTTAGCCCCCCCCCAACCTGAAATCCTGGAGCCGCCACTGTGTACCCTTAACCCTATGACGCACACCTTCCTGCACTTACATTGTATCGCTAGAAACAAAATGATGTCTACACAACAGCAGACACTGTGGTTCAACTGTACCCTCCTGTAGAGCCACCTATGAAACAGCTTCACTGATAACTTTTCTACTATTGCAATTATTTTGTTTTATTCATGTCGAAAGTGACTTTTAGAAAAAGCCGTTCTTATTTTTTGAACTTTGTTTCTTCGTTCGCATTTGTTAAAATTTTGGAATGATATTCGTAGAGAGCCTTTCGAATACGCCTCTACTTACTTTATCATCATCTCCTACTTCCATGTATCAACAATTATATGGTTACAAAGGACCGCAGTGTATACGAATTTAGAAGTACAGTCGTTGTAACTTAAAGATAGATTCTTTTCAGTAACATTTTTAAATGTAAGAGTAATTCAGGCTTATATTTAAGAATGTAAGAAAACATAAGCTGTATCATCCCATTTAAGAAATTGGCAACTAACCAATGCAAACAAAGTCAGAACAAAGATACAGAATATTAAACGCCAATCCCCTAATAGGATGTTATCTTCTATAAACACTAAACATAGACGATCTATACGCTAACCTAAGTGGTGCTTAATGCCATTCTACATAATAAGTTCATCAGTATAAAACAATGCACAGAAAACTAGAACAGTCAACTGCTACCAAATAGTCAGCCAGCGAGAATGAAGTGATTTATTCAACATAGAAGGCTTCAACTATATTTGACGCATTCTTTGAGGCAATTGCTTTTGGAATATCTGTTTTGGGATTGAAGGCAATTGGTTTCTGAAGTTTTTGGTAGATGACTGGTTGTGTATTGGTGTCATCTGGATCTGGTTGTCTAAGTGGTTCGTAAATGATTGCAGTTGGTTGTACTTCCGACAGATCCGTCATTTTGGTTTCTACATTCTTCTTTGGCTCTTCAATGAAACACAAGCAAATATACTGGACTTTTTAAAAATTTTCCACTTCTATCAGTTTTACATATTCATCTTATTGTTTTGACTTAAGATGACTTACATTTTAATTTTTTTTAAAACAGAACATCACCAAGAAGTTCTTAAAGCTTTTCACCACGAAATGAGTCAACTTGTAATTGCAGTAGCATATCCTATGCAAAATATAAGTAAAATGTCTTAGCTGTAGACTCATCAGAAGCAATATTAAGTCAACAATGCATGTAGTTTAACCTTCCATATGTAGCGTCATTGACTTTGCATGTTAATGTAATATTCGCCATAAAATGTTTGAACAAAACCTCTCATGTCTGCATGTGTCATCGAGAAGATTGCATGCAGAAACTTGGAAGTTAATTAAGGGCAACTCAGACTCCACAGTAGCCAAATATTCGAAATTCAAAGGTCGAAGAAAAAAGAAATGCTTAGTTAATGTGCTTAATGACACTGCGTCATAACAAAGATGATTATCGTCGCCCTCCTCCTTTCTCCTGGCTTGGGACTGGCACTACCACAGGTAAGGTAGTGGCGGAGTTAAGGAAATGAATATTTTTCTTATCTAAGTTACATTAAATAGTACCGTTTTATTCTTTCAGGAATTTGCTCATATGGCATAATGTGCAGATTAAAGTCTCGTGATAAACTACGCGCCATTTCATAATATTATGGGTTTACATAGCGTCTGATTGCGTGTCTGACCGCATATTTAGAATTCTAAAGAAGACATACCTCGAAATTTCCAAAACCAGATGACTAAAACCGTTAGGGCTATGTTAGCCGCCAATGAAAAGGCAAACAGAACACCCATGGCTGTGGCAGCACCGTTACTGGTATTGCTAGGCTGCGCTTCAGTAGTTATTCCACATGGACAAAATGTGGTACCTATATAAGAAGATAGCAAACTCGTTATTTACTTCAGTTGCCAAAGCCATTGAAAAAACTGTCTTTTGAAATTTATTGACTAGCGTTAGAAGTTGTAATGTCTTTCGAAAACGTTTGACATGTGATGAACATGAATTAGTAATAATATTATTCAGTAATTATTAGCAAATTGTGCTTACGCCGTAGCCTATATATTAGACAAAATGCTCATAAATTTTTCCGACTCTATAATGGTTAATGGAAAATAAATTTGGGAGTTTTACGATATTTGTGAACTCTGAAAATTGCTCAGAATTTTATTTCAACTCCAGACAGAATATTAATTAATTAATAACTTCAAACGTCGCCGGTGTGCACTGCATAAGGCATCAAATCAGACTAATGAGGTCAAGATCGAAGTCCAATATATATCAAGCCACTAACAGAGATGCAACCTATAGTGAATGAGCATTTCGATAAAGGAAAGCCTTAAGCTGAGAACTAAATGGCATAGGCCTAGGCCTAAAAGCCCGACCAGAACGAACAGATGCAGCAAAAAAGTTCCAAAATTTAGATCCAGAAACTGCTCGTTCACCAAGAACAGATCTGGTTTTAGGTATCACCAAGAAAGGCCATCTGGTTGAATAAAAAAGTCTGGTAAACTATAACTTATTTTTTTTTAAAAACTGTAGTTGACCAGAATTCAGTGTTTTGTAAACTATAAGCCAGAATTTGAATGAGATTATTTGCTGAAAATTAATGTTAAGACATAAGCAAAAGGGTTACTTATTCATATTTTAGCGAATTAGTTATATAACAGCATCGAGAACGTTATATCCAATTTGTAACGGCATGGCTATGTAATGGGTGCTTTTCAGAGGCGGCACAACCTATTAGGCACGCAGGCACAGTGCCTACTGAAAATACGGTTCCATAAGGCACGCTCCACTGCGTGCCTACCTATTTATGCGTACCTGCTTTGTTATATTTATGATTTATGATTATTTATTATGTCTGCAAACATTTTCAGTCTTATGTCAAATTCGTGAGAAGAGCATGAAATGCGTTTCTCCTGAATGTGTTGTTCGCGATAATCGACGCGATTCCTCTCGGTAGGAGCGCTAGTATGCTTTTGACCGTTGACGCAAGTTTTGCGAAGCCTTGTTTTATGTATTATCCTTGCTTTGTAGCTGTCGTCATGCCGGAAGTACTATTACTTCTATCATGTCCGCTGCAATGGCTGCATAATTATGTCACTGAGCGAGAAATTATTATCATATTCAGTTTAGCATTAGATACATTGAAGTTTGAGTTTTCAGGGAACGACTACCGTCGGAGCGTCTTCATTGATTAATGTGTTCCTAGATTTCACGCAAATTGAGGGATGAGCCGGTATGACGGTGTTCACTACGGTGGCCCAAAATAACAAAAGTTGGAAATGTTTAGCTCCACAAGGCTGCCCTTGTTACACATGAAAAGATAACCCTGTATGCAAAAATTTGGACAGATTGAACTATGTTTAGAGGTCGCGCCTTTTGCACACTTTTACATAGGCCTATATAGTATGAAGCGTAAAAAGACATGTATCATTTTGAATAGCAAGGTAGTTACTATTTTGAACGTTGAACAGCCTAATAAAAATATATATCGCAGTGTTACTGCTTAGTCAGAGTGCATTAAATGCAAATAATTTGTAACGCAATATAATTTTTTACTATGAAAGTAGTTTTCCAGTCTGCATAAATAACCGTCATTGAAGTGCCGGAAAACGCGAAAACCGCGATTATTTCATTTTGCTCTTGTCGGAAAAGAAATCATTGTGTGATGACTGGAGGCAAGTTGCAGCAGGTATTGTGTCTGTGACTCATCCTTAGTTACGCGACAGAATTAACCAATTTCAACAATTATTGGCTGAGATCTGATCATTTTTCTTCGATTTTTGTTAGATTTTGTTTCTTATGACCTTGAAATGACCTTGAACGACCCTGAATTTAGTATTTATATTTTAATCAAAATATAGCTCTCATCGAGATAAATAAACAGTAAAAAGTTCATCTAAATTGGACTCCTCATTAATTTGTTGTGATAAAAAGAGTAAATCGACAATGGAACCAAGTTCCAAAACCCAAGCATGCGGTTTTTGCGATTTCTACAAAAAAGTGTCAAAATGGCGCGACCTCTAAACATGCTCAGATCTCTTCAATTTTTTCACCACATAGTCTTCTTGTCAAGTGGAACAAGGGCAGCCTTGTGGAGCAGCATGTTTCAACAAAAATTATTTCCCCGTGTAAGTTTGGGCCACACTAGTGTTCACTGTTCATTAGTGACTACTGACTAGTCAGGTACTGTCAGTAAGCACTATTAGACTATGACATATATTCTCTTACTTTAATAGTAAGCACCCATTTCCCTCCGTGCCTACCTAATTTTGAACTGGTTGTGCCGCCCCTGGTGCTTTTGTATGTATGTATGTATGTATGTATGTATGTATGTATGTATGTATGTATGTATGTATGTATGTATGTATGTATATGGCCATTTATATAGCGCCTTATAAGAAACTCACGAAGGCGCTAAACGTGACTACCCTACAGATCTAAACAGATGCGAAGTTTTAATAAACTTAGTGTCTGTATTATCAGTAATAATAGAGACAATGTTATGGATACGACTCTTGCACGAGAAAGATGATTTCAACGCCAATTTCTGTATCAGGAAGTCTGCGCAAGAAAACCCACTTCTAGTCATGAAGAGGCAATAAGACACTTGAAATTTTATCTGCGTGATTTAGAAATACTTGTGAGCAGTTCAAAGTTTGTATGTGTAAATTATGCATGTCGCTACTTGAGCCAAGGACAGCAAATTTCTTTTAAACCTCCCGGGTTACCTGTAGAGGTTAACTGATATTTCTGAGCAGGATACGCAAACATTTTGGCAGATCTGAGACTGATTAACTGCTTCAATTGTGGGGTTAAATGGGATCTAAAAGTCCTATCTGCCGAAAGAGGAAAACCAACCTTATTGCCGAAATCAACCTTGGCAGAGTTTTAGGACTGAGTGCTTTGAATGCGATGGGCAGATGATTTATATTTAGAATAAACAAGAGCCACAATAGCCACTGATCGATTGCAATGATATCCGGAGATTTTCCCCCTACGGACATTTCACCCCCGAACAGTAAGTAGGTAACTCTACCATTGTCCATGATAACTGTTATTAATCCAACTTCTATTGAAGCAAAGACCTTTTTTCATCATTCCAACGTCTATTTAAGCACAGATTTATTTCATCAATTCAATATCTATTTTAGCAAAGAATTTCCTTCATAAATCCAGCTTTTATTTAGGATTAGAATTTTTTCCTCAAACCAACTTCTATTTAAGCACATAATGTTTTCATCAATCCAGCTTCTAATAAAGCAGATAATTATTTTCATCAGTCTAACTTCGGGGGAATCGTCCGGCGGAAATATCCGGGGGAATGTCCTATTCCCGATTGCAATAGGCTATCTATAAGTATGATGAGTATGCATGGAACAGATACAGGTCGGGTGTTTAGAGTTTAGTACCTTGTCAACAATGTATCGCACAGAAGAAATAATCGATTGTGAACTATTTGGATATGTAGGCCTAAACCGTGAAATCAAATGATTAAACTTTGATAACTCTAAACTGTACTTTATTTCAAGATGTATGCAAAATTTTGAAATGCACTGGCCTCTAGTGGTTGCTGTAGTTGATTTCGTTGTCAGTGTTGTTGGTAACGTTGCTGGTTGTGTTGTTGTCGTGGTTGTTGTTGTTTTAACTGTTGTTGAGGGTGTTGTTGTTGAGGATGTTGATAACTTTGTTGGTGTAACAATTGCTGTTGATGTCGGAGTTTCTGATGCTGTTGATAACGCTGTCGACGTCGACGAGGCTACTGCGAAGTATTACAAACACATCTCAAATGAAACTCTCAAGAAACATCTCCAGTCTATTAAATACTCCAGGTACCTATTGTAGACGGGGCTGTGGCATGCGGGTAGAGGTCGCCATCATATAAGTCTGGTTTTCGCAATATAGCGGGTGAGTTTTAGAGTTGAATAAGTCTACATGATTGTATTATACGGGGGACAACACAACCTTATGGTGCACCGTCTTGGATACAGTAAATCAGAAGTCTCACTCACTGTTTATGCATATAGACGTGTTGCTTCGATCTGGTAGCGCAAAGGAAAATAAACACAGAGAGGAGATACTAGAAAATTATACACATCGCAGCTTTGACGCTTTTTATTCTCTGCAAAGGTAACGTCATGTGTTGGACGCAATAGGCTCATTTCACAACACATTCGAACAGAGGCTTCATAATCACTGACCCAGTTAGCTACATTGGTCCAATGCTGGTGTTTATGGAAGACACTGACTGGAACGTACACTCGAGACACACTCTAATGGCGTGGCGCCCATTCTAACGGGTATTGATGGAGAAGGATCTCACACGATCAATTCATCGAAATACGAGCAGGGTCGAGGCCCAGTGGCGTAACTAGGGGTTCATGCGCCCGGGGGCAAGAATTTCCTGAAATTTTTTTTCTCAGTTCCGCCAAAATTTCTGATGACCTTTTTTTTTGCTTTTCCGTCTGTTTTCCAACAAGAAACTTGTCAAATCTCATTTTGCGCCCCCCCCCCCCCGCCCCCCCAGTCCAAGACTCACGTACAGAAGTTACTTTTTAAACTATTTTTCTATTTTTACCTGATTTCTTTCGCAAAAAACACATTTTCAGACCTAATTTTGCGCCCCCCGTCCTGCGCCCGGGGCGGCCGCCCTCTGCCCCCTCGTTACGCCACTGTCGAGGCCATAAGGTCGCTATATAAATAAATGTGTATTTTAACATTCCATAAATAATCCTACATAAGGACCGATGTTGCGCGAAAGAACAAAGCTCATTGTCTGGACAGGAATGAACGAGACTGAGACATGTAATTCCCTGAAATAGCCTATCACAGCATGTGAAGCAATATTTATTACGCATAATGTCTTACACTAAATGCCTTACGGATCGGTAGCTACCATAGTGCACTTCTTTGCATATAAAACTGTATTATATCCCCATACCTACGTAAGCCTCCAATCAACCGAGCCAGACAGTTTAAAATAAACTGCCGTTGGTAAATACAGGAGAGTAGGCTAAAGTCTACATAAATAGCAATCCTTTAATCATAGGTGTGCGTGCATCAGGATTATGGCGACTTGAGACTTAAGCAAACAGCCCATTCATTCCCGAATATAACACATGCAGTAGAAGCACGTAAAACACACTAAGGGCCTATATAAAGAGGGCTATCACCATAAGATTACGGGGTTTAATCCTCCACCTGTAATTAAACAAACCACTGGGGTATGTTTAGACGATACTTCCTCGTACTATGGGAATCTCGCCTTTAAGAAATGAACGCAATGACTACTTACAAAGCACTCTGAAACGAGGGGAACTTGCGCTAGTGTTGACATTAGGAGTGTTATTTGCGTAACCGTCAACAGCAGCTGAGGTTGTTAAATTCAAGTAGACCTGACACGTATATGGCATAATATCTTGTCGATCAGCTGTGATTGTTAACTTAGAAACAGCCATAGTCTCTGTAGTTGAATCGTAGGAACTCTGAACAGTGTTTGCATTGGTGTCCTTCCAAATGAAGTAGGGTCTGAGTGTAGGAGCTGGTGCCACAGATCCGCTATGGTTTAATGTGCATTCGATTGTGACAGTCTCGTTTTCCATGACGTCTTTAGAAGTGTTTGGTGTTATACTTGGAGACGGATCTGAAAGAAATTATGAATTCCACTACACGTCTTATTTTAATATGTGGCCAAAATAATCTTTCGATAGAGAATTTGCCTCGTCAATTAAGGATGAAGGGAATAACTTCATTGTATTGTGTGAATGCCCTACTCTATAAACACCAGGCATAATGATATTTTGAAATTATATTAAGTGATAACAAAATTTAATAGTTCAATACATTAACACAAATAATTCTTAATTACCTAATACTCCGCTACCAATTAACTAGCTTATTCTATCCTACATTAATTAGTTCATTTAACTCGGCATTAATTTTGATAATATTTAAATCGCTACAAATAAACTCGGTCAAACATTTTCTCTGTGTATCGTTTGACATCTAGATAAATTTACACAAGCTTTGACCGCATAAAACTGTTGACTCAGACATTGTTGTTGGGGCCACAAGGTTATTTACTTTTCTCTTGGCGATGAGTAGGCCATAAATAAAATCATTGGGAATTACGTTTCCCTAAACGTGTCTAGGCCATTACATGTAGGCTTATATGGCCCTTAGTAGCCTAGACTCGACTGGACTTTGCCTAACCTACCTTAGCTTACTAACCATAACCATAACCATAAATTTTGTTTACTCAATGCATACACTATTATTCAACGATGACGATGATGATGATGATGATGTGTGCTGGACTGTCAAACGACAAGTCCGGGTTCAAATTCCCGTCTCTCAAGCTAGTTCAAGGGACTGATATTCTCTTCTCCTGCTAAGAAAGAGGTAAACCAAGATTGATGGCAGGGACCTATACATCGTAATCGTAATCGTAAACTCGGAACTTCTACAGCGCCCACAAAAGCGAAGTCACGGGAACCAGCTTATTCACAGGCTTTCAATCAAAACAAAATCGACAGGCAGGGGTCAAAATCCAGAGAGTCAGGCAGGCAGACAGGCAGGCGGCTAAGGTGGATGGTGTTTGGTGTTCAGATGGCGAGGTAGGCAGGGAGAAGTGTTGGATTCAGGATAGGATTTGTCGAAAAGCAGTGTTTTCAGTTTCGAGTGAAAGACCTGTGGAGAGATAGAGAGAGGTGGAGTTTTGGTGACTTCGTAGGATGGGTCAGATATTTGTAGGCATGTGCTGCATAGACCCTGTATCAATGCCTCCTTTTGCAACCGTCTTCCTGTTAGCATTCGTGCTACCTCTGTTTCATTGGTCCTAGTAACGTTCTCATAATTTCCAAAGACGAACCTGGTTGATCCCATAAACAATCATATTCACAGCGCATTTAAGAGGTTCTCAATAATTATGCGTGCTGTACTGTATCATTGTTCTGTTAGCCAAGCATTTTTCAACCGTCTTCTTAACGAATTATTGTAGTTGAATTTAACCCTAGGGCTACCAAGCATTTTTTGTGACATCGGCTACCAAGGGGGGGTTGAGACGACCCCCCTTGGATTTCGTGTTTTGTTTCACATATCATAACTTGTAATACAGCATTGGATTCAGCATTCACTTCTGCACAGAATGATATATTTAGTTGTACATTATGTGAATGCACCTCGAAATTACATCACTTTTAACAATGGAACCTTCTTAATTAGCGATTTTTTATATTATTCCGTACATTTTGTACTTTTTTGATAAACAAATATAAAATTATGTGTGTTTTGAGACTGATCTATGTATCCAAGATACACATACATCCCTACATATGTTTATATACGCATAAATATACATCCATACATTTATATCCATACATATAATTATATCGATTTACGTTGTGATCAAAGTTCGACCGTACGTACGGAACGTACGCTATTTTTTTCTGCTGAAATGCGTACCGTACGCGTACGCTATTTTTTGGCTAAATTAATAAATAGCGTACGCTAATTTTTATATTTTTTTATTATAGAATTAACAAGGAATAACAAAATTACAAATTAAAGAATGGAAAAATTATACAAAATAAAAACAAAATAATAATTTACCTCTTCGCTGAAACGGAACTACAAAATAATAAGAACTGTAAAGTGACGTAATAACGACGAGAAAAAACGACGAGAAAATGAGGAGACAAAATGTGACGTCACGAGAAGCAACTAATATTAAAGGCTGCTCATACGTACGGAATACGAACGTACCGTACGCGTACGCTATTATTTTTAGTAAATTACGTACCGTACGCGTACGCTATTTTCTGCTGTAACGTACGGTCGAACTTTGGTTGTGATACTGTATTCAGCCGTTTTCACACAGATTACGCGTATTATTATTTATTTTGATCACTTCCGGTTTTCAAAAGACAAAAATTTAAGTATGCAAATGAAGCCCTACATTCCCTCTAAAGAATGGTATATTTGTTTCTCTTCCAGGAATATAAATGAATACGCTACCGACAAAAACTAAGGGGGAGTTCTTCCATTCAGCCATTTTTCACGCATATTACGCGTATTATTATTTATTTTGATCACTTCCGGTTTTCAAAAGACAAAGATGTAGGTATGCAAATGAAGCCCTACATTCCTACTAAAGAATAGTATATTTGTTTCTCTTCCAGGAAGAAAACTGAGTACGCCATATACGAAAAACTAAGGGGGGGGTCGTATCAACCCCTCTGGTACCTCGGGTATATCGGGTGTAACTTTTGAATGGCGTGAGATATCACAATGATGTTTACCTCAAAATGTGCGCAAATGATCCTGCTACAGCTACCTAAATTATCAAAATTATATTCCACATGGAACAAGTTTTTTAATCAAAAAACCTAAGGGGGGGTCGTAATAACCCCCCCCTTGGTAGCCCGAGGGTTAATAGCTTACCTATAACCATCAATAAAAAAGCGTAGTATGCAATATGTATACATACATGCATACATACATACATACATGCATACATACATACATACATACATACATGCATGCATACATACATACATACATACATACATACATACATACATACATACATACATACATACATACATACATTCATACATACATATAGGCCTATACATACGTGCAACCCTACATAGGCTAAATCATGCAATCACTGGTTCTGTTTGCCTAGCATTTTCAACCGTCTGCTTTTTCCCCTTGACGAAGGATTGTAATTGAATTTAATAGATTACCTATCACCGTCAATAAAGCGTAGTACGTAATGTTTTCCGTGCATCGATAGACTCCGGCCTGTTCCATGGTTATATTAAAGACAATGAGGTTGCACGTAGCGACCGGTCCTTGCTCCGTTCTGTATCGATTCCGTAAACCGGGGTTGACAATGCAGTCAGTGGTAATAGCCAATTGATCTGTAGAAGTGCCATTTCTGGACAAAATCCAGTCTGGTACATGATAGAGGGTAGTACAGTTGAAAACGGTTTCTTCACCAACCCCAGAAACAACTGCGTTTGCAGGGCTGACTTGGCCAGTTCCATCTGCAAGTTATAAGCATGGAACGATAAGTCAATATCACCATAAAACTAAAGTAATTGAAATACAGTTTATCTTCCTACCCTCATTGATTACCCTCATTTAATTAATTTAATTACCCTCATTTGATTAATTTAATTACCCTCATTTATTGCCCTCATTTAAGCATTATACACAGTGCAGAAGAGTAGTGGCTGTAACGAATTTCTTGAATAAACGTCCAAATTGGAGCTAAATATGACATCAGTCTGGGTTGGATTATACTAGCTTTTACGAAACAAAAAAAATGTAACTTCAGGCTGTTTAGCCTAAATGCTTTGCGTTAATAGTTTAAACTCTGAATCTAGAGAAAGTGAGGCTTTAATTAAGAACAACAACTCAAATCACAAGGACAGAAATTAGTAATTTTAATCATCTAAGAAGACAGTCGAAGATTTGTTTGTTAAAAATAAAGCTAGGCCTATGTAAAATGTCATCAATCTAGCTTGCTGTTCTGAGGTTCAATCCTTGTAAGGAGTGATGAGTAGAGAAAAGTAGGGACATGTAGATACACAACGGGGACGAGTAGAGACAAGTTACAGTAGGAGCGCGCAGCGATAAGTTTATACAGGTAGGGACAAGTAGTGACAGAATAGGGACAAGTAGAGACAAGTAGGGACAAGTTGTGACAAGCCATCTTTACGATTTGCATAGTATTTATAACATTTATCTAGCACAAAACAGCCAAGACTTATAATTTTGATGTCATCATTACATTCAAAATTGCAATCCGCTATTTTAGTTTTATTCTCCTCTGTTCTTTGAAAGGCGTAGTTAGCAAATCGTGCCATTTTTTAAGCAAATAGGCTACAACCAATGCTCTTACGTCTGCATATGTTAATCGCCACTATTAAAAGAACCAGCATAAATGAATAGCGCTGAACAAACCTAGGCTATGCTAATACAATAATTATAGTCTTGTCCAATGTCCCATTACAGTAAGAGTCTCGGAGTAGAGTCGAAACTGAACACTTCGCCTTGGCTGGCGAACGCTCAAACCAATCGAACACATACTGTGTCAGACCTTAAAATAATTATATTCGTTTATTGAGAAAGACAACTCTGATTGGCACATACCGCAATCAATTATTAGCCTACAATGTCACAGACCGACTTTCCGTCATTGCTTCCATCAATCAGCAGACTTCTCTTACAAAGGCCTATCGCAAGAGGTTTTTTAATGACATACACTGTAAGTCCAACCATTAGAAATATTCTCAACCCGCGCATAAAGTGCAACTCAGAAAGATAATAACGTTATTGTGATGCTAAACATGTCAGACCTTTTAGCTTCAATGTAGGTTACAAAAATCGGTCATCACAGTCGACTTTGCTTCAGTTAAGACTACCATATCCATGAATGTATGCGAAGTGCAGATAGTCTCTTCAATTTTACGATCGAATGTTTGTCGTAATTTCTAAGCTACATGAATACGTGTAGCCTACACTACTAACCTGTTATAACCGCCAGAAACATGCATGTAAGGAGCAGAGTCATTGCGTCCTGAAGAGACATTGTTTTACTCAGAGAAAGCTTACAAGTCATGCAGATCTAATTCCATTGGCGAAGCTATAGCCAACTATTATACGTATGTAGACACAGTCTGCTTGTCTTTATGGACTTCTAAGACAAATCTGAAGCATTTCCCCGATATGCATTCGTAGGAGTTATCTGAGAGATATCGTCGTGTCTCCAGCCACGTTCCGCGTTTCAGAACTAATAATTATACGGCTGACTTAGAAGCTGCACGGTGTCTGAGATTGCTTCTATATATATATACACACGTAGGCCTACGCGTTTCACCGCAGTCTTGAAGAGGCATAAAACATAGGCTATGTTGGCAAGAAGCGACATCCTGCGAATTAACGGGAATTACAACTAACTTCACAATGCAAACAATAATTATTGTGATTAAAATTTGGAGATGTCACGCGATAAGTTACTTCAGGCTGCTTCTAATAACTAAACCTCGCTTTCGATGCCAAGGCGTGCTTTCGTTTGCTAACACGACCTAGTCGGTCGAACAGTTCCTCTGATACGGTTAGAGGCGCTCACCTAGTGACGTGGATTAGAGAACGGGTTCGAACCGCTTCCTCCGAGACGTACGGTTACAGCGGGAGTCAATTCATTATATTGTTTGGATAACAACAAATTCCATACCGGTATAGTAACAACGTAACAACGTAATTGTAATAAGAACGGCAGGTCATAAATATAATGTAATAGTAAAACTGAAGCTTGTCCAACTGTAGGTAGTCATAACTTGACGTTCCACATGTTTACAAGTTAACACCCCCGACATATTCCCACACCAAAACGATCATCATGTCATGTTGTCAGAGAAAGTTATTTCAGTTCAAAGTGTCATGGGGTAGAAATCTACCCCACTTCGGCCTCGGCGTTACTATTTTTTCGTTCATAATGAAGATGTATTTATAGAAGATATTATCTCATTGTTATGCTCCAATTAGAAATGAAGTGTTGATTCTACCACGGAATTGAGTTTTAATATTTGCCTAATTCTGAAAATGTCAGTTTCCAAGATGGCGGCCAATATGGCCGCCAAAACAATACATTGTGTATATTTGAACTCATAGATAAGAAGCTACAATGACAAATGAAATGTCCATTGTAATACTATCAAGGTCAAGGAATCGAACTATCGCATTGGGAATAGTGTGGGAATAGTACTTTCCAAGATGGCGGCCAATATGGCCGCCGAAACACAAAAGTGTGTACATCTAAGCTCATACATAAGCTAAAATGACAAATAAAGTGTCCATTGTAATAGTTTCAAGGTCAAGGAATCGAACCATCGCATTGGCAATAGTGTGGGAATAGTACTATCCAAGATGGCGGCCAATATGGCCGCCGAAACTCAAAATGAGTATATCTACGCACATAGACAAGCTACAATGACAAATGAAGTGTCCATTGTGATAGATCCAAGGTCAAGGAATCGAACTATCGCATTGGCAATAGTGTGGGAATAGTACTATCCAAGATGGCGGCCAATATGGCCGCCGAAACATAAAATGTGTATATCTAAGCTTATTTTTAGGCTAAAATAACAGATAAAGTGTCGAATGTAATATATTCAGGGTCAAGGAATCGAAAGATCGCAGTGACAATAGTGTGGAAATGTTACTTTCCAAGATGGCGGCCAATATGGCCGTCAACCCTAAGCTATGGGCTCAGATATAGCCATTTTTGTGCTTTGGTGGCCATATTGGCCGCCATCTTGGAAAGCTATATTCCCACGCTATTGCGACTGCGATATATCGATTCCTTGACCCCGAAAATATTAAATTCGACGCTTCATTTGCCATTGTATCTTATCTATGAGCTGAGATATACATATTTCTGTTTTGACGGCCATATTGGCCGCCATCTTGAAAATTTAAATTTTCACACTATTGCTGCTACGAGAAAGCGATTAATTGAACCCGAAAATATTAATTTCGACGCTTAATATTTTTATTGTTGAAAATCATTAATGTGAGAAATCCATGTTTCTGTGTTTTGGCGGCCATATTGGCCGCCATCTTGGATAGTAACATTCCCGTACTATTATAACTAAGAGAAATCGATTTTGTGACACTAAAAATATGAAATTCGACACTTCATTTGTCATTGCACCTTATCTATGAGCTGAGTTATACATATTTTTGTTTTGGCGGCCATATTGGCCGCCATCTTGAAAAGTATCATTTTCACACTATTGCCACTGCGATAGTTCGATTCTTTGACCCTGAATATATTACATTCGACACTTTATCTGTTATTTTAGCCTAAAAATAAGCTTAGATATACACATTTTATGTTTCGGCGGCCATATTGGCCGCCATCTTGGATAGTACTATTCCCACACTATTGCCAGTGCGATATTTCGATTCCTTGACCTTGAAAATATTACAATGGACACCTTATTTTTCATTGTAGCTTATCTATGAGCTTAGATATACACATTTTTGTGTTTTGGCGGCCATATTGGCCGCCATCTTGAATAGTACTATTCCCACACTATTGCCAATGCGATAGTTCGATTCCCTGACCTTGAAACTATTACAATGGAGACTGTATTTGTCATTGTAGCTTATGTATGAGCTTAGATATACACTTTTTTGTGTTTCGGCGGCCATATTGGCCGCCATCTTGGAAAGTACTATTCCCACACTATTCCCAATGCGATAGTTCGATTCCTTGACCTTGGAAATATTCGAATCGACACCTCATTTGTCATAGTAGCTTACCTGTGAGCTGAGATATTACATATTTCTTTGGGGTAGAAAACTACCCCACTTCGGCCTCCGTGTCCTGCAATCGGAGCTTCGGCCTGAGGTTGATTATTTAATACATAATATAGTTTTTCATAATTGCAATTGTTATTCCTGTACGAGAAAACAACGTAGCCTTTTTTGAATTCATGTCGAGTCTTTGATAATCGAATTTCTAATGGAATGGAGTTCCAGAGTAATGGTCCGGTAGCTCTAATGCTAAATTCTCTTGTGTTAGTCCTTGCTTTTACTGGACGATATGATGAAGCCCTCCTCGTGAAGTGACCGTGAATCTGGGATCCGAGAGTGAAGTACCCTGCAAATGAATCGGGTAATAGCTTGTGTTCGAATCGATAAATAAATTCTCCTATTTGCAAATTTCTTATCTGTTTTAGATTTAGCAAGTTCAAGTCCCTGAAGATGGGGGCGGTATGAGCGTCTCTGCTGGCTCCCTGGATTAATCTAATTGCCTTTTTTGGAGGATTGTTAATTTATGGAGTCGAGATTCATAATTTGAGGCCCAGATTAAGTTGCAATAATTTAGATATGGGAGAATTAGTGAGTAATATAAATTTAGCCTAATTGTTTTTGGGAGTAGATACGAGATTCTTGATATTATTCCTATATTTTTAGCTATCTTTTGAGAGATGTAGTTAATATGTGTTTTCCATGATAAGTGTTGATCGAGAAACACCCCTAGAAACTTGGTGGAGTCAACTTGACGGATAATACTTCCTTCAAGAGTTAGAGCCAAGTTTATTGGTTTAATTTTCCTATGAGATTTAAAGTTTATAAAGTTAGTTTTGTCTACATTTAGTGTAAGTCTATTAGCAACGAACCATTTACTAATTAGGGTTAATTCGATGTTGACGATTTCCATAAGGGAGGTGCAGGAGCGATTAGAGTAAAATATATTAGTATCGTCTGCGAACAGGATAAAGTGCAAAATTGTAGATACATTAGCCAGGTCATTGATATACAGTAAGAATAGAAGTGGTCCGAGGTTTGACCCCTGTGGTACTCCATATGTAATGTGTCCCAAGGGCGATAGTGATCCATTGCATAAAACTTTTTGTGTTCGTTCGCTCAGGTAGCTTTGGAACCATTTTAGTTGTAGGCCTCTAATACCAAAATTTGACATCTTTTTTAAGAGGATAGAGTGATCTACCGTGTCGAAAGCTTTCGCTAAATCTATAAAGATTCCAATCGAATATTCGTTATTGTCAATTGCTTTTGAAATCTTTTCCTCCATATCGAGCAGGGCCATAAAGGTGGAGTGTCCCGTCTGGAATCCATGTTGAGACGGATGAATTAGGTTGGCTTTATTAACATAGGAACTAAGCCTATCGTACATAACTTTTTCTAGAAATTTTGCAAAGTACGGAAGAACGGAAATGAGTCTGTAGTTTGCCAGGGAATCCTTTTCACCTTTCTTAAAAATTGGGACCACCTTAGCACTTTTGAGTTGGTCAGGGACAATTCCGTGTGCCAAAGAGCAATTGATAATTTCTGTTAAGGGCACGATTACGTGAGAAAGATTAGGAGTTGCTATGTAGGGGTCGATACCATCGATACCTTTAGTATGGGTTCTTTTTAAGTTCTTTCCTATAAACATGATTTCTTCTGGAGTGGTCAAAGTTAGTCCCATAGAGTTCAAGTTCGAAGGTGGCAAATAATCTTCAAATGAGCAGGGTGAATCTTGGAGCTTAGTGGCCAAGTCATTGGCTATGTTGAGAAAGTAATTATTAAAGCTGTCTGCTATTAAGTCCGCATTATCAGTTTTTGTCCCATTAATTACTAAGTGATCTATTTTTGGATGCATATTATCTAAGTGCATTGCCGAGCGAATTAATTTCCAGGTCATCTTTAAGTCATTATGATATTTGCAGAATTCTGCAGCATAAAAATTTCGTTCCGCGTTAATTCGAATAGACTTGAATTTATTTCGATAAGCAGTAAATTTTTGCTTATTTTCGGCATTAGGATTCTTCAGGTATTTAACATATAGTTTGTTTTTTTTTCGGCAGGATTTTAGTAATCCAGCCGACAGATACGAACTGCTATAAATTATAGGCCTACCGGTTGGGATTTGGGTAAATGCCAGCGGGAGTCCTTCACCCGCAAAAACATCAATGCTTAGTCATTCGGTGAATCACATGAATACCATTGACTTACAAACAACTCATTAACAGCACCCTTTCAACTCGTCTACAGACTTTTCGTCTACGACACTTCGTCTACAGACACTTCGTCTACAGACATTTCACCAACAAGTGTATCTGCAACCATTAGGGCTAGTCAACAGAGGCCGCTTTCTTATAGTTTCGCTAAAACGTGCTAAATATTCTCAGGAATCCAGCTTCTGATTACTGAAAAGATTATTTTTCATATATCCATCTTCTATTGAATGAAAACTTGGTTTCATCCATCCGTCCAGCTTGGTATCCAGCTTCTATTTACGGGGAAAATTGTGTCGATCAATCAAGCTTCTATTTAAACACAGGAATGTTTTAATCAATCCCACTTCCATTTAGGGAAACAGTTTTTTCATCAATCCAGCTTTCTTTTTAAAGTGACAATATCAAATAAGTTCGTAGACGAAACGTCTGTCGGCCAAATGCAGGGCTGTTCTTGGTTTTTTGGTTTTTGGTTTTTTGGGTTTAAAAAAAAAACAAAACAAAATAAAAAACGAAGATTTTGGTTTTTTTGTTTTTTTTTAATTTCAAAATTATAAATGCCTAAAATGTCGTCTCTTCAACTCTCTTGGCAATAATATTGTTGTATGGTCTTTGTTAACCTCGTTTTATGACATTCTACGGTCCTACTGTTCTAGTTAATTTCATTTAGCCTATATGCATCTGATTAATTTGAACGGTATTATGCCATTTTTACGAGTTCTATGATCCGAAATAGGAAAATCTCAAAAGCAAAAACAAAAAAAAACAAAATAAAACAAAAAAAACCAACTTTTCATTTTGAAAAAAGTTTGGTTTTTTGCACCCCTGGCCAAATGTCTGTAGACGAAGTGTTCAAGTGTCGCAGAGGAAAGTCCGACAAAGTAGGCTTACATTGCCGTGAAGTTTTTAACGGTGCTGTAGGCCTATGTAATGTCGACCTTTCTCTGCTTTCAATGAATTTAATTAGCGAGATTATTCACCGCCGCTGCCCGTGTGTATGGAGGCCAGGCTATTTAATGTTTAGAATTTCTGGCACAAAATTTTTATATAGTAATAAAATTTACTTTGAGGTTTGCGATTAAACCAATCGGTAGATGACACAAGCGTATCTTATTCATGTATCCAGTTTCTAGTTTATGCATTTCCTTTTCCGTGAACGACATTTTGAGGAAATGGCGAAGGAGGAAATCACATTAATTGAACAATGCTTTCTTTTGCTGGTAAATTTTTAGTGTTGCCCATATTTTATTATAACGTCATCATTTTGAATATATTTTGGGTAAACCGTAGTTTACGTTGTTACTTTTTTCACAAGAAAATACGTTGCTAAATTATTAACTGTTACATCAGAAAACTTTCAACAGTTTTGGTGCTTTTAAAGTGGATAAAATTAATGTCCATGATAATTCATGAATCCAACTTCTATTTACGCACAGAATTATGTTCATCAATACAGCTTCCTTTTTAAAAAGTTTGGTAATTTATAGTTTTAGCGTTCTTTAGTACACATTATAGCATATCGTTTAATCGTTTTATATACATGGAATTTTAATCCAAATGTCCATGATCACATTACTTCCACTCCAACTTCTATTTACGCTAGTATTATTTTAATTATTCCAGCGTATAGTTTCACAAGTAACTATTTTGTCAAGGTATTTTAGCATATTTAATTATTCGCCCGTTGCAGCATTCTTATTCTTCATCAATCCAACTTCTACTTTGGCAAAACACTTTTATCGATTCAGCTTCTATTTAGGCAAGAATTCTTTTCATCAATCCAGATTCTCTTTAAAAAGGAATTATTTTTTGTCAATACGACTTCTATTTCATTAATCATTATTTTTATCAATCCAGCTTCTATTTAAGCAAGATTCTTTTATCAATCCCATTCTATTTCAGGAAAAAATATTTTCATCAATCCTTATTTAGCAAGAATTCCTTTGGTCAATCCGACTTCTTTTCGACCAACGCTGAAACTCATGCAAAGGCAAATTATTAATAAGGCTAAAATATATTTTTACTTTCATCAGTACAGCTTCTTTTTAATCAAGAATCAAGATTTCGTTTCATCAATCCATTTACTAATTAATCAAGAATTCTTTACATTAATCGAGCTTCTATTTACCATAGACCTTTATTATA
>JACEVL010001926.1:0-22412 GCA_020284085.1 Aporrectodea caliginosa
AAGAAATTTTGCGACTTCTAACGGTGACTACTCGTTGGCAGTCTCGACCAACTCCACGAGGTATTCGCCTACCCTCCCCTCCTCAGCGCCCCTACCGACGTGTCTGGCTGTCGCTATGGTGTAGTGGCTAGAGTGCTGGACTGTCAAATATCCAAAGACGGAGATGTAACATGGCGAGTTCGGTCCACTATCAAATAAGCCTGGACACCGGTACCACTACCCACTGGACCTCACGACGCAGAATAAGACGACTTTACGGCACAGATGAGGAACACTGACGACCATGTACCACAAACCAACGAAGGCTCCCTCGGCAACGGCCCACCAAAGAAAAGCCCGTCAACCTGAAGCCCAACCAGCCCCTACATCAACCCCCACAAGAAAATGAGTAGAAACACCGTTCTGGAGAAGCACGAAGTTGATGCACAAAACCACTATACCATCTGTACCAATTTAGAGTTCCAGGCAACCACGAGAAGGACAAATCAGATAATGCTCCAAGCTCAAGGGAATCAGATACCATAATGCAGTGGATACCGATTGGCGTCGCTATACTAATCAAACGTCGGGCGTGACTGTATCCACGACCAACAAATAAAAACATGTTTCACTCCTCAATATGACCAACTGGGGTCCTTTGGTACCCCAAAAGTCATGGCGCGTTCAGTGCTTTCTGCTATTGCTGAAATGTCACTTTTATCTTGCTACAAGTTGAAGTGGCAACAGTTCATCGTTTACCTGTATTGTATTCTCTGTATACATGTATATAGCGCCTCTCGCCAATCAGAGGCGCTGTGTATTCCTGTGTATAATTGCTCACCATCTAATAGTCTGACAAGACAAAATTAGCGCTCTACCTAATGCCAAGATTGACCTAACTAATTACTAAAATAAACATTGTCATGAGTTGTGCTGAGTTCAACTTCCCCAATGAACAGTTTAATAGCAGCCATAGAGGCCGTCCATAAATGACGTCACGCAATTGTTTTCGATTTTTGACCGTCCCTTCCCCTCGTCACACTTCGTCACAAAATGTTAGACCCCTGAAAAATTACGTCACAAAGCTCTGACCCACCCCCCTAAAACAAAATTTCCATGGCGAAGCAAAACGCTCCTTCGTGAAACAAATAGGGAGCGCATGAATATTTTAAAATCTAGCGGTGACCAAATATTTAAATAATTAGAAAATTATTAATAATGGTACCCGTATACATTAACAGACCTGGAAATGACAATGTACATTGACATAATAATAGAATTGAATTTTATGGCATCTAATTCATTGTAGAAAGAATCTTTGTGGCCAATAGCTCGAGTTGTACTAATTTAGGATAAAATGAGGATAAAAGGTGACGCCCGCCGTTTTAGGCACAAAAACATTCGCTAATCTCTAAAAATGTAAGCCTAAATGTTGAAAGGAATTAATAATTAGCAGCGAAACTCTGCTGTCTTCAACGAGGAATGGATCTCCATGGCATACAAGCAGGGCTGTTAAAGGCTTGGTTTTTTGGGGTTTTTGGTTTAAAAAACAAAAACAAAACAAAACCCATCAAATTTTGTTTTTTTGGTTTTTTACAAATTTCAAAATTATAAATGCCAAAAATTTCGTCTCTTCAACTCTCTTGGTCATTGTTGTATGGTCTTTGTTAACTTCGTTTTATGACATTCTACGGTTCTACTGTTCTAGTTAATTTAATTTATATGCATCTGATTAATTTGAACGGTATTATGCCATTTTTATGAGTTTTATAATCCGAAATAGGAAAATCTCAGAAACAAAAAAAACAAAAAACAACTTTTCATTTTGAAAAAAAGTTTGCGTTTTTGCACCTCTGCATCCAAGTTATTACAGCCATCAGATATCAAATGACACGTAGGCCTAGGCTAACACAGAACGTATTTACATCGAAACCCAGACCTCCTCTCAGAAGCTCTCCTCTCTTCCAGAACACTTCCTTTCTCATTTACTACTATCGTAATCTTGACTCTGCATATGCAGTCATCCTTTTTAAACTTCCAAGATAAGAATACTGGTAGACATGCCCGAGCTGTGCATGCAGTTATTTTTCTCGTAGTATTTACTTAATCTCATCACCTTTGTTTTCTGTCTATTTATCCTCCTACTATAGTCGTCAGATATTTTGTTAATGGTAACCATTATTCTCTGCAGCCCGGTATGGTTCTTGCTACTATGGCTTGGTCATCTGCAAGTCTTTCGACCCTCAACACACTCCCCAAACTTCACTCAGTCATCCACACATTTTACAGTGCTTCCAATATATACCACGATTATCGGGTGTCTCTTTTAGATCAAAAGTGCTTTGTGCATATTTCAGATATCAGTTTGAAGTCAAATCTACTGTGAGATTGTCTTATAGCCTGTTAAGGAAATTACCAACTGTTGGCTCTCCTACTTCTGGAAACTGCTATGAAGATTTGAGATGGCGTGATTTAAAATTTACTTGATTTTATTTGTCTATTCATGAAATAGTGTATTTCTAAGTCCAGGCTTCAGCCCATTCTGTTTTGAGAAAGTTCTGTAACATTAAGGGTTAGACAAGACAAATTTTTATAAATAATTACTTAGAGAATTCCTGGAAATCTGCATTGCAATTATTGCCAACTAGTCAATCGATTATGAATCGCAGGCTAATCATCGTAATCGTAAACTGCAAATTTCTAAAGCGCAACCCTAAAGCTAAGATCAAAGCACCATCTTATTCACGAGTGTTGCGTCATGTCAGAGGGGTTGTCCAGAGATCGATGCCCAGTGGAGGTCTGATTCCGGTTGCCAGAGAGACCACAGACAGGCAGATCAACTCTTGTGGCAGGTTTCGTTGAGGATGAGAAATCTTGGAGGGCAGAGGATGTGATAGATCAGGGAATGTTTTCTTGAAGAGACGAGACTTCAATTTGGAAAGCCTGTGGCATGATAAGTAAAGGAATATTAGCATATTAAAATCTCCTATCTTTGTCAGGTGACGGTAGTTGAGTGTCAGTTTTGTTGGAGGAACTGATAATATTGGAGATTCAGAGGGTGTTTGTTCCGGAGTTGAAGTGCAGTAATTAGCAACTTCAGTGTGGGATATAGATCGGTTGGACTGGAAATAGTGAGATATGAGGACGAACGGGTAGACGGGGATGGCTGGATGGTGAAGAATGTGCGAAGGAACTTTGGGTGGTAGTATTGCATTGAGTTGTAAATTGAGCGATAACACTTTGAAGTGGATGCGCTCAAGGATTTTCAGCCAGTGGAGTGATTTAAGAACGGGAGTGATATTGTGATGCTATGGAGTATATGGTGATGCTTGAGTGTATATGAATGAAGTCATTCCGCTCTATTCAGCTGCAATGACATTATGTTCTATAAACATGATAAATATTGATGCTTTACTGTTATTTTTAGCAAGTGCATGCAAATGATGAGCAACATTCTTAGAGAGCTTCAAAATCGAGTTGTTAAGAAAAGACTTTCATCTGAATAATATTACAGTGGATTTGTTTACCTCAACTTTTAGTTAGCTATTATATCTTCACTCAAAAATAACCACTACTGATACATGAAACATGAACTCTTCTCGTAAGCATCTGAAATGTGAACTTAAATGAAGAAAACGGTAATGTGTGAAACTGGACACAACTGGTGTTGGAAAGGCTACGACAACAACAATTGCAGAAACCTTTTACAGAGACAATTGCTTTAAACCGCTACCAACCCTCATCTCGACTTTGTAATTTTGACTAGAACCTTGTGATGGGCAACGTTCATACGAATCACTTAAAAACACAAACAGGTATCCCTTATTCAGAAACACAGCTCATCAAAGAACCTATCCTGGAGAAAAACATTGAAATTAACAATTAAGTGAGTATCCTGATGGCGAATACGAAAACCTATGCGGGAGAAACACGATACAGGTGCCAGCTATGTCAGAAATCATTTACTGAAAGTGGTAATATGAAAAGGCACATGAGAACCCATACCGGTGAAAAACCATACAAGTGCCAGTTATGTCAGAAATCATTTACTGTAAGTGGTAATATGAAAAGGCATATGAGAACACATACTGGTGAAAAACCATACAGGTGCCAGTTATGTCAGAAATCATTTAATGAAGGTGGTATTCTGAAAAGGCACATGAGAACCCATACTGGTGAAAAACCATACAGTTGTCAGCTATGTAAGAAAT
This sequence comes from Aporrectodea caliginosa, assembly GCA_020284085.1. Classification (NCBI taxonomy): domain Eukaryota; kingdom Metazoa; phylum Annelida; class Clitellata; order Crassiclitellata; family Lumbricidae; genus Aporrectodea; species Aporrectodea caliginosa. The sequence goes on from JACEVL010001926.1 coordinate 4,191, forward strand.
CATTTAATCACAGTTGTACTCTGAAAAGGCACATGAGAACCCATTCTGGTGAAAAACCATACAGGTGCCCTCTATGTCAGAAATCATTTAATCGGGGTGGTAATCTGAAAACGCACATGATAATCCATACTGGCGAAAAACCACACAGATGTCAGTTATGTCAGAAATCATTTATCTGTGTAGGGCCCTTAACAGTGCATATGAGAACCCACACAGGATTTAAACCATACATATGTGAGGGTTGTAATAAAGGATTCACAGATATTGGAAATCTAAAGAGACACAGAAGAACTCATGCAACTGAGAAGCAACACTCGCGCAACAAACCTTATACCAAGAGCAGTTCTTCAGCAAAGCAGTCTAAGCTCCATGCAGGAACACCGCAACAGGATCTTAAAATTTTCAGTGAAGTAATTGCCAGACCGTCTGATCACTTCATCGGATTTAGTAGTCCAGGCGTTCTTGAAAATGAACGTTACTCAACGAACGTACATCCGGATTCTAGTGGAATTGCAGATCCTTTTCCCAAAATTATAGATGGACAATGTGTGTATATTGGGAAGATCAAATCTTTGAATACAAAGGCGTCTTTGTCAAAATCTTTTGGATGCGGTATATGTGACGATTTGATTGAAATAGAGAAGGAATTTCTGGAGCATTGTTCTAGCCATCGATTTTCTCCATCTAACGACTTAGTTGCTGGCCTGTGCTGAATTATGACTCCACTTAACTACAGTTGAAATCTTTGGGAATTAGAAATTTATAATGAAAAGATGCTATGGAATTGTGCAGAATACCTACATTATATACAAATAGTTACTTTGTGCCGCTTTCATTTCAGAATACTTGGAAAGTAGGCATTCTGATAGCCTACATGTAGAGAATGCAGAGGTTCCTCCATATGGTCACCTCATATCTAAGGTGTTGCCTTTTTCTCACATAATTGTAAGACTGTAGAATTGCTGGATGCATTCAAAATTAATTTTATGCTACAGATACTAAAGACGCAGTAAGGTCTTTCGTTCTGGATTCCACTACTTGACAATTTGATTGTTAACTATTACATTGAGCACCACAAATGCTTTTGCTGGACTAGATATTTAACAGATTGATTAGCTGTACAACATTCTGTGAGACTATTTTAGACTATTGATATTGTCGTTGCTTACATGATATATTAAGTAATAGAATTTATTATCTTATTCTACTTAGGTAAAGTGTTACACGTTATGCTTGTTCATTACGAAAGATACGCCTAAGTGTGTAATCAAGATTGTCATATATCCTGAATATTTTGTGTTTTGTTGTCTTTGGTCATTTGTTTCTTACATTTCATTTGGTAGACCCGTAGTTTAGGTTGGTAAATTATTTTATATCGTCAAATTAAAACGGAAGCTGGATTGATGAAAAAATCCTTTCCCTAAATGGAACTGGGATTCATTAAACCATTTCTGTGTTTAAATAGAAGTGGGATCGATGGAAATAATTTTTACTTTAAATGGAAGCTGGATTGATGAAACTAAGTTTTTGATGCAATAGAAGCTGGATTGATGAAAATAATTGTTTCCATATGTAGAAGCTGAACCCATGAGTTTCTTTGCTTAAATAAAAGTTTGATAGATGAAAATATTTTTTTTTTAAATAGAAGTTGAATATTTTTTTGCATGAAATAGATGCTGGACTGATGAAACAAAATTCGGTAATCCCGTAGTTTAGGTTGTTAAATTATTTGAATGTCTTCAATGCCGTACTTGACGTTGGTAAGTAAGCACTCTACCGATGTCCATCATAACTATCATCAATCCCGCTTCCATTTCATGGAGAATTATTTTTAATCAATCCAGCTTCCATTTAATGAAAAAAATGACCCAACTTCTATTTAACCAGAAAAATATTATTTTCATTATTCCAGCTTTTTCATCAATACAACTTTTATTTAATTAAGAATTATTTTCCATCAATCCAGCTTTTACTTAAGCAAGATTCTTCTCATCAGGCCCACTTTGATTTAAGAAAGATTCTTTTTATCAATCCAACTTCCATTTCAATGCATAACTTCATTTCATCGATCAAACTTTATTTTAACGCAAAAATTCTGTTCACCATAATGACTTCTATTTATGCAAAGAATTGTTATCATCAATCCAACTTATATTTGCGCAAAGATTTCTTTTCATGAATCCCGCTTCTATTTATACAAAGAATTATTTTCATCTGTCCAACTTCCATTTGCGCAGCCAGGAAGAGAAGTAATTAAATACGCTAAAATACACTTTTACGTTTAGGGCTGCCAACTTTTGATTTTGCCATTCCGGGACGCCCGCAGTCACTCGATGTGCCATTACCAACCTTTCCGCTTTCTCGAGGTCGGCGGGCAATTGCGACTGTCAGACAACGGGTCGTTCATAATGCTGAAAACTCTCTCGCCAAAAGCGTTGGAAATGAGAACTGCCAGTAGCCTACGTAGGACACTTGGACACAATGCTAAGCAACTGAGTGTCAGTGGTTTGTGACGTTTTGAAGACTTCAACCCTGCGCTCTCCAACATCAGATCTTGAGCCAACAACAGGTCTGATAGACTAGAGTGCAGAACGCAAAATTCATCGTACAGCTTGTCGAGTTTAGTGTACAAAAACAAGAACAACATTTGGTGAAGTGAATATCTGCACCAAATTCCGGAACAATTTGGGATCAATCCGGGACACGGGACGCACAAGGCCGATTCCGGGACTGTCCCAGGCGAATCCGGGACGGTTGGCAGCCCTATTTACGTTCCATGCAATAATAAAATGTGCTATAATGCAGGATGACCAGTTCTGCAAATGTGCATTGATTGAAAATGGGTGCTTGTTTTATGGGTATCGTCTAAGTAGGCTAAGTAAAAATAATAATATTTTTTATATGAGTACCAGCAAACGTACAGGTAGCTATACAGAAGAAATGAATAAACAAACAGGTTATCCCGTAGTTTAGGTTGGTAAATTATTTGAATATCTTCAATGCCGTCCTTGACGTTAGTAAGTAAGCAGTCTACCTATGTCCATGATAACTATCATCAATCCCGCTTTCATTTCATTGTGAATTTTTGTCATCAATCCAGCTTCCATTTAATGAAAAAAATTATCCAACTTCTATTTAACCAACAAAATATTTTTCATCAATGGAACTTTTATTTAAGCAAAGAACTATTGTCATGGGTCCAGCTTCTACTTAAACAAATATTTTCATCATTCTAGATTCTATTGCATCAAAAACTTAGTTTCATCAATCCAGCTTTTATTTACGGTAAAAATTATTTCGATCAATCCAACTTCTATTTAAAGACAGAAAATAATGGTTTCATCAATCCCAATTTTTGAGTTCGTGAAACAATTTTGTTCTTTAATCCAGCTTCCATTTTAATTTGGCGATTTATCCTCCTGAGACCAAATGTGCATTATAATGCACAACCGGTCTGAGTCACATAAAACATATGCCACAACTTACTAAGCTGAGACCTGAAGTGCATTTAAATGACCAATTGTTTTGGCATGCATCTCAGGGCGAGAACAGCGAAACAGACTATCTTTGATGCTCGGAAACACGTCGACAATCTTGATTAAAAAGTTTTATGGAAAGAAAAAAGGTAAAAATTTGCCGATTTTTGAATATTTTTTCCGTATGGAATAAAAATTTGACCTTTTAGGTAGCTGTAGTGGGTTCATTTACACACGTTTTGAGGTAAAATGTGAGATGATATCTCACACCGTTCAAAAGTTATAGCCATTATACCCGAGGCACCAGGTGGATACCACCCCCCCTAGATTTTTGACTATATCTTATCCGTCATTTAATATTAAGAGACATAAATTTTACCATTCTATAGAGGGAATGTGGGGCTACATTTCTATGGTCACTGAGTTGACCTGAGACAACCGGAAGTGCTCAAAATAAATAATAATACGCGTAATATGTGTGAAAAATGGCTGAATGGAAGGACTCCCCCCTTAGTTTTTTGTCTGTAGCATATTCATTTGTCTTCCTGGAAGCGAAACAAAGATACCATTCTTTAGAGGGAATGTAGGGCTTCATTTGCATACCTACGTCTTTGTCTTTTGAATACCGGAAGTGATCAAAATAAATAATAATACGCGTAATCTGTGTGAAAATGGCTGAATACAGCATTACAACGCAAACCGATATATATGTGTAAATATATATGTATGGATGTACATTTATACTATATAAACATGTGTAGGGGTGATTTTGTGTATCTTTTATACATAGATTAGTTTCAAAAACACACATAATCTTATATTTGTTTATCCAAAAAGTACAAAATGTACGCAATAATATACAATATTGCTAATTAATGGGTTCCGTTGTTAAAAGTGATGTAATTTCGAGGTGCATTCACATAATGTACAACTAAATATACCATTCTGTGCAGAAATGAATGCTGAATCCAATGCTATATTACAAGTTATGATATGTGAAACCAAACACGAAATCCAGGGGGGTGGTAACCACCCCCCTTGGTAGTCCGTGTTACAAAAAAGCTTGGTAGCCCTAGGGGTTAAAAAGTTTTATGGAAAGAAAAAAGGTAAAAATTTGCCGATCTGTGAATATTTCTTAGTTGGTTATGTAAACTTTTCGTATAATTGACCAATACTGTGTGTAAATAGATGCCTTTTGGGTTTCTAATTTAATCAGTAAATGTAATTTAGAGCTCGTGTGAACTGAATGTGCATTCAAATGTACATTGGGTTTCAGTTACGATTGTTTGCTAGATTTTATGTTCGTTTGTTATATATTTGTTTAAGGTCGTCTGGATGCGGTTGAAGCTGTTTTGGTTGCAATAGGTCCTGGATGCGGGATCTGACGTTGAGGCAAGTGACGACGAAGATGCAACTGCTGCAGACGATGTGGCATGTGAACTGCCCAATGAGTCATCGGTCTGATGAAGATACCGATAGTGATGATGATGTTCCACTGGCACAGACAAGGAAGAGGAGAAGTAAAGAAATTAAAGGAACTCAAGCAGGTGTAAATCAAGTGACATGGAGTACTAGGCCTAAGTTCAAAGAATTCAGAGGCGTTACTGCAAAGGAGAGGACGAGTGACTTTGATGGTGACACGGAGCAAAGATCACAATGGACCAATTGAGGTTGACCACTTCGAACAGTAACCTGTAATGATATTTACTACACCTTTTCTGAGAGTACCTTGCAACATACACAGTGTAAAAGAAACAGGGAGAAGCGTAAACTGCACTTCAGCAGAAATGAAAGTATTCTTTGGCAGTGTTCTTTTGAGTGGTCGTTTCCCACAGATTAGAATCTACTAGACTGGTATCACCAGAGTTCCTCGAAATGCCAATGCCATGAGTTGAGATAGAATTTATGAATATGAAAAAACCTAGAGGCCCACATGAAGTAGTATGACAAAAGGATGTGTGTAGTAAAATGACTGGACAGTAAGCCAATCCTGATGGCATCCACAATTGCCAGCCTTCAGCCGGAAGTTCTGGTTTGACGTTGGTCTAAGAAAGAGAAGAAATATATCAATGTCAAGTGTCCTGCCATTGTTATGAAGTAAACTCTAAAATGGGTGGAGTTGTCATGAGTGATTGAATGATTAGCTACTGCAGAAATCGGCCAGAATCGAGAAGTGGACATTGGCTGTTACGAATGCTTGGATTCAGTAGGCTTATCGGAATGACAGACAGTAGGCCTACTTCAGAGACCGATCAAAAGAAATTATGCAGGCTTTATTTCTTTTTTATTTTGTTTGATTTTATCTTTAGTAATTATGTGACTCTTAACTATTCATGTTATTTTCATTACTGGTTTTACACTGTTATGCATGACGGTTACCAGAGACCCAGTGTACTAATTGTGTATCGTAACTTTTTGCAAATAAACTGCATGGTTTTCTCTTGAAGCCGCTGGTATTCAGAACTACAATTGCGGAGTATCTGTTATCATCAACCGACCCACTTGATGAGTCAGAATGTGATGACCATCCCGATCAACCTCCTTTGAAGCGGCGCCGCCAGACTCCGCATCTGTCTACCTATCGTAGAAGCTCTGGTCATCACTGACCGCAACTGAGCTCAGAACAATTTCTCATCGAGATGTTGAAATGCTAACGGCTCTGCTAGGAGTAAAGTAGTGTCTGCAATGCGGCGTTTATCTGTGTCTGACTGCTGAAAGAAATTGTTTGTGGCATTTCATTTAGTTGAGGAAAGTAATAATATCCATAGTCCTGATGACCATGGTTGACGGATAGTATCTTGTTACCTGAGACCCACTGTACATTATAATGCACTCACCGGAAATACCTGTTTTTGACAGGAGACACCTAAACTAAAAATTACTTGAGCATAGAGGTACCCTTGTGTAATAGAATTTATGAAAAAATTAACGAAATGTCTAAGAACATTTTCTCGGGTCTCAGGATGATAAAATAATTTACCAACCTAAACTACGGGTTTACCAACAAACATTTATGCAAAGTCCTATAACATTCTCATAATAAACCTATTTGGAAGGGCATCAATTCTAGGTAGGGTGAGATCATGTCGCCGGGATCGCGTATTGTATGGTCGGTTCCATGACATTTAAACACACGACACATAATCACGCGATACTTAAACACAGACACTTCAACACACGGCAGATAAACACAAGGACATATAAACACACGGACAGATAATCCTTCGACACTTAAACACAAGGCACTCCTTGTATAATTACAGGTACAAAGTATGCACTGGAACCTGATGGGTTGGTCGATATTTAAACACTCGCTCGTCTAGCTGTTCACTGTCCAGTTATTGAGTGATTTCGAAATGGAGACACAAACAGAATCTGATCCGGTAACATTTGGCGTATCAACAAAAGGGCGGCGCACAGTAATAGCCTATACAGAAATTTTGAGTAGGCTATGTTAAACATCTCTGGCTGCTACTTTCACCTTTGTCAAAGCGTGTTGAGAAAAGTGAATGAAGTGGGCATGAAACAAGCCTATGAAACTGACAATGTTGTTCGCGGTGGCGCATTGGATACCATCTGGCACAGAGACCGAGAGGTACCGAGTTCGAGCCCCCGTTGGGCGGATATGCTTTGTAGGCTGCTATTAGCGCCGTTGTATTGCAAGCTGTCTGTTCTGTTAGTAGTTAAGATTTCAATTGCATAACATGTAAATGTACAGCGCAGTGCGTTTGTCAGGCGCTTATTAAAGAAAAGATATTATTATTATTATTATTATTATTATTATATATTATTATTATTATTATTAATGTTGTTCGCGGAGGAGTACGATGTTTAGCTGCATTGGCGCGTGTTCCCGAAAATGACGTAACAGAAGCCTTTGAGCTTCTTGCAGATGACATTGGCGAAGTACACGATCGAATGCCAGAGCTTCTGTCCTATTTCGAGCACACGTACATCCGTGGACGAAGACGGGCGGGTCGAAACGCAAATTACGGACCAAGTTTATTTCCGATCCAACGTTGGAATCAATATCAAGCTGCAGTAGACGGAATTGCCCGAACAACCAACGCAGTAGAGGGATGGCACTATGGTCTTCAGTCCTTGTTCCAGTGTCATCATCCTACTCTTTGGACCTTCTTGGATGGAATCTCTAAAGATATTCAGAAGCAGAAATCTAGTTTTCTACAGGGAATATCGGGAGTTGATCAACCACCGAGGAAGAAGTATCGTGATTTGAAGGACCGTGTAGGACGTGCTGTTAGTCTCTATTTAGCTGCAGACGTACTCCAGTATTTGCATGCAATAGCTCATTTATCGCACCAATAACTTTTCGCACTTTTACTTTTATAAGACAGTTAGGGTTCATTAATTTGCCGAAACCGATTTTAAAGATTTTGTCGAATATGGCGCTGTGTTTATCTGCCGTGTGTTTATCTGTCCGTGTGTTTATCTGTCCGTGTGTTTATATGTCCTTGTAATTCCAAATTGCAATCTGCTCGTTTTCAAATTACAAGAATTTTAATTTTAAGTTTTTTCTATAATTTCTATGTTTTACTATGATAATTAATTATTTATGCAGAAAGGAAATTATTTTTAAATTATGTCCACAGCATTGTTTTAACTTGTACAATAAATTAAACATGCAAGTGATATGCTAGTAATAGTCAATGAAACTTTGAGAACAAGAGTGATAGGCCTAATCCATATTTAACTGAAATAGTGGAGCTGATGTGTTTTAAGTGGAGCTGCAGTGTATTTCCGTTACATTTTAGAGCTCAAGACTGTTGCATAATAATTATTCTTTGAACCTTCAAGTGATGCCTGTTATTTGTTACCATTGGTTAGCCTATTGCCTGTGATTGGATACATGCATAACATAAAATGGTTTGGATTCATCTGGTCAGAGGCGTCCATCCCATGGGGGAATGAAGCAGAAATCTTCATAGGCTTTTCAGGGGGGGGAAAGAAATTGTTTACATGAAACGTCTGATCAGTTGGGTTTTTTTTTCAGAAATTAATCGGTGTCTTTCATTTGAAAAAGGCTTTTCTTTTATATAAAAATAATAAAATCATTGTGCTGTTTTCCGACCAAGCTGACGATTAGGCTTCAATTTAATTATTTTGGCGTATCGTACATGCATATAATACTCAAAGGATTAGGCTTCGAGGTGACTATGCTTGCATATCTTGAGGCAAATGTTTAAGATTACTGGTCCCTGTTCAAGAATCTTGCAGTGAAGCTCCGCTTACTTGGCAGTTGCTGCTCAGCTAATACGCCTGGGAAGTCAGAAACTGAAACTGATCAGAGATGAGCATTCATGGCAGTTCTAGTTACAGAAGCACAACGATTTGCAACGGCCTACGATGTTAGTGTAAACTTTCCGGTTCATCGAGCAAGACGACCACCCAGACAACATGACGAGTAAACTGAGCAAAAAGACAGTAAATGTGGTCCTCAGTAACACAGACATCTTATTGGTGTTTACTATACACCAATGGATTTGATGCAGGCACTGCTTTTCAACTACAGGCAGTGACGTATCCAGAAAGTTTAATATACAACTGGACGAAATTGTTGATCGCTTAGCTACGCACTTTGCTGCTCTGAAGAAGCACCTACTGTAATTTTAGTACTTATGTTAGTAATGTCTCACCGCTCTGACAGTATGCCTCTCTCTGTGTACAAGCCTTCATATTTTATAATGCATAATGTTGCTTGATTAGTGAACTAAAAGTTGAAGAATTCAATAAAGAATTCAACAGCAAAATCGTGATTCACATAATTATTGATAATCGAAATTTTCTCTTTTGTCGACAGTCGACCAATCGTCTGGGGCCGTCGTCGTAAGGGGGGCAATCCGATGACATGAGGGGGGAATGCTTCATAGGCCTAAGGGGGATGGACGCCCCTGCATCTGGTGAATTGTAATATATGCCTGGTGTGTCAGCATTCAATTTTAAAAGGATGTAAATTCAACTTGGTCAGGTCTTCATGTACTCAATATAAAATCCAAGTGTTCTAAAGAACATGTGATCTCAGTGAGTATGTATGATGGAGGTCATGAAAGTTATGGTATGCAGAGCAAAATGGGGATTCATTAATTAGAGGATAAGTTCATGGTTGATATGGAATAGACAGATGAACTTATTATGTGTTACATGTTTCAATTCGAGATCACATGCCAATCACTGTGAAAAAAATGAGTAAGAATACATTAATAGTTAGTTAAACTTTGTTCAAGTCTTTTGAAAGAGGAAAATGCCATATTTACTGACCTCCATCATACATACTCAATAAATTTAGTAGATTAAAAGAGGGCTGGGCTCAAACCTAAGCTATGGAACACAACTGTGGAATCACAGTTTGGAGTAGCAAAAAAGCCATATTTTGCACTGCCCTGCCATGGAAAATTCAAGAAAATTTAATACATTAATTTTTTTAATTTTTTTCTGAAACAGCTACAAATTGTTCTTCTTAGTCTTCAGTGTTCTGCTCTTTGGTAGATAAAGGAATGAAGTTATGCCATTCTTCTCTATTTTGTTCCTATTCCTTTAGTTCTTTATATCGTCGTCTGTTTCTAAATTATCTATCATCCAGTCCAACATTTCTTGGTCTTCCTTGGGGGTTCTACGATTAAACTTCTTCCTTCAAGCACTGTCTTCAGGAGCGATTTTCCAATCAAGCTCACTGTCTCCTGTTTAATGTGTTGACCACTGAACTCTTCTCTTGCACCAGTTGCAACACCTTCTCGTTTGATTTATCGTCGCTCCTGGTGATCTTTTCCAGTTTTCTCCATAGCCACATTTCAAAAACCTCAAACTTCTCCCTTTCTGCATTTGCAATATTGTCAATGTCTCCACTCGTGAATAATCTGGTGCTTTGGACTTTGTACATCAAAACCCAGACGAACATTTAGCTCTCCTACTTTTGGAAACTACTAAGAAGATCTGAGATGGCATGATTTAAAATTGGCTTGATTTTATTTGTCTATAAATGGAATGGTTTATTTCTAAGTACAGGCGCCATGCCATTCTGTTTTGAGACAGATCTGTTACATTAAGGGTATAAGCAAGACAACTTTTAGTAGAGAAGTACTTTAAGAATTCGTGGAAATGTGCCTTGCCCATTATTGCTAACTAGTCACTAGGAATCGTAATCATCTTAATCGTAAACCAAAAAATGTCTCAGGCGCTACTCTAAGGCTAAGCTCAGAGCACCAGCTTATTCACGAGCACAGCATCGTATACGAGGGGTTGTCCATAGATCGATATCCAGTGGGGGTCCGAGTCCGGTTGCCAGACAGACCAGCGACATGTGGCGGGTTTTTTGGAGGACGAGAAAGCTTGGGTCGGATGAATCAGGGTATGATTTCTGGAAGAGGTGGGACTTCAATTTGGAAATCCTGTTTCATGATGAATAGAGGCAGATGACGGTGAGTGAGTGGCAGTTTTGTTATAGGAACTGAGAATATTTGGGTTTCAGAGGGTGTTTGTTTTGGAGTTGAGAGAAAGTGTGGGAGTCATTCATAATTCATTCATTGGTCAATTTGTATAGCGCCCCTTCAACGGGACTACTGAGAGGCACTACCGACTCCAGCACGGCCAAAAAGTACAGTTTTGAGTCTAATGAAGAATGCTTCAGTAAGAGTCACAGAAAGCAGGCTTAGCCGGTTCAAGACCATTTGGCCCACCACGGAAAAGGGATATGGATCGGTAGGAGATCTTGAGGCGCGTGGTGACTGGGGTCTGGAGAGAGTGAGATATGAGGAAGAACGGATAGATCGGGATGGTTCAATCGATGGTGAAGAGTTCGGAAAGGTACTTTGGCTGGTATAGTATTACATTGAGTTGTTGGTTAGCCATAAGTCATTGAAGTGGATGTGCGCAAGGATTTTCAGCCAGTGGAGTAATATAAGGACTGCAGGGAGTGATATTGTGATGCTTTGGTTTATGTGGTGATGCTGGAGAGTACATGTATATGAATGAACAGTCATCCCTCTGTATTGAGCTGCAATGAAATTAATAATGTTACATCTTCATAGAACATAATTTCAAATTATGTTCTATGGAGAGTATAATATTATGAATGAACAGTAATTCCTCTGTATTGAGCTGCAATGAAGTTATATTCTATGAAGATGTTACATATTGACTTTTGCTGTTATTTTTAGCACGTGTATGAAAATAACGAGCAACATTCTTTCAGAGCTCGAAAATCTACTTTGCAAGACAAGGCTTTCATCCTAATAATATTCCAGTGGATTTGTTTTACAACAACTTTCCCAATAGTCAACTATTATATCTTCATTAAATATATCATGGATAGTAGCATAAAGATATGCTATGTTGCAACGGATGGATAGCTTCAGTATTTCGTCATGAAATTTTTTCTGTGCGAATAATTTTTATTTTACTCGAAAAGAACCACTACTGATACATGAAACATGAACTCTTCTTGTAAGCATCTGAAAGGCGAACTGAAATGAAGTAATCTGTTATGTGTGATGGAGAATACGAAAACCCATATGGGAGAAAAACAATACAGGTGCCAGCTATGTCAGAAATCATTTAACGAAGATGGTATTCTGAAAACGCACCTGAGAACCCATACTGGCGAAAAACCATACAGATGCCATGTATGTGAGAAATCATTTAATCACGGTGGTAATCTGAAAAGACACATGAGAACCCATACTTGTGAAAAACCATACAGGTGTCAGGTATGTGAAAAATCATTTAATCACGGTGTTAATCTGAAAACGCACATGAGCACCCATAATGGTGAAAAACCATACAGATGCCATTTATGTCAAAAATTATTTAATCGCGGTGGTGATCTGAAAACACATATGAGAACCCATACTGGTGAAAAACCATACGGGTGCCAGCTATGCCAGAAATCATTTAGTCACGGTGGTCATCTGAAAAGGCACACGAGAATCCATACCGGTAAAAAACCACACAGGTGCCAGTTACTGAAGGTGATACTCTGAAAAGGCACATGATAACCCATAATGGTGGAGAACCATACATTTGCCAGCTATGTCAGAAATCATTTATCAGTGCAAGGACCTTGACGATGCATATAAAAACCCACACAAGAGATAAACCATACGTATGTATGGGCTGTAATAAAGGATTCACAGATATTGGACATCTACAGAGTCACCTAAGAAATCATGCAACTGAGAAGCAACACTCGCAAAACAAACCTTGTAACAAGAGCAGTTCTTCAGCGAAGCACTTTAAACTCCATGATGAAACACCGCAACAGGATCTTAAAATCGGAGGTGAAGTAATTGATAACCCGTCTGATCATTTCATCAGATTTAGTAGTCCAGGAGTTATCGATAAAGAAAATGAACGTTACTCAACGAACGTACATCCGGATTCTATTGGAATTGCAGGTCCTTTTCCGAAAAGAAGTGGAGATTGTCTGTATATTGGCAAATTAAAGTCTCCTATGAATACAAAAGCGTCTTTGTCGAAATCTTTTGGATGCGGTATATGTGACGATATGCTTGAAATAGAGAAGGAATTTCTAGAGCATTGCTTTAGCCATCGATTTTCTCCACCCGACGACTTATTTGCCGAGTTGTGCTGAATTATAATTCCGCGTAATTGCAGTTGTTCGTTGGAGAAGGCCGCGACGCAGCTCCTTTGGGACTTCGGCGCTCAACCGAAGAATTGGTCGAACGCCTTCGCCAAAGATACGGGACGGAGGTCCAAGCAGAAACCTTCCGTGCTCAGCTGTACTATCGACGACAACGCCCGGAAGAAAACCTGAGTGACCTGCTGCATGAAATCCGACGACTGGTTGTGTTGGCCTACCCGGTTCCTTCCAACGAGACGACGCAGATCATCGCGAAGGACTCCTTCTTGGAAGCGATGAGAGACCGAGAACTTTCGCTCAAAGTACGCGAGCGAGAGCCGAAGACTCTTGATGAAGCCTACCGGACGGCGCTTCGCCTGGAAGCCTACCAGCGAGCGACCGACTCCGACGACCGAAGAAGACAGCCGAACAGAGCGCGTGGAGCCCAGGAAACCGACGTGAACCCCCAGTTGCAAACGCAGCTGGACCGGTTTCTGGCTACGCAGATGGAGGAGCAGCGACGATTCCAGCGAGAGATTGAGCAACGAATCGACCGTCAACTCCGCGAGATCCGCCGAGGAACTTCGATGAACGACGGACCGGGTCGAGACGCTCGCCCCGATGAACAACCTACGACGCCACTGGAGAACACGCGACGATCGGTGACTTGCTACAACTGTGGACGAGCCGGTCACATCTCACGTAACTGCCGTCAAGCACGCCGCTTCAGGAACCGACCGAACGAGACCGCACCGACCGATGATGAACGAGCTACGACTCCACCGGACCCGGTGGCCAGAAACAACACGACACGTCCGAGCCTGCCGGACTGTGCAAGCAAGAACGCCATCTACATCCGAGGGACGATTCAAGGACGACCGCAGCTGTGCCTGGTCGACACGGGATCGGAGTTCAGCCTGGTGCCTTCGTCTACATTCGAAGGGTTAGAACTTCGCTCTTGCAATCGCTTTTTGATGGCTGCTAATGGGACTGCTATACGCGTTCTTGGAGAGGTACAGGTGCCCATTAAGATAGCGGGTGGTTTACAGATCCATACTAAATTTTTGGTGTCAGACCAGATTGCTGAGCCCATGCTTGAGATGGACTGGTTAAAGGAGCATCGCTGTAGCTTAAGTTTTGGGACGGGGGCCTTCTTTATTGACCGTAAACGTATCTCCCTGGTGAGAGGTAATGGGTCAATGTGGTGCAGGCGCGTGATCGTTGCCGATGAGGTAATAGTGTCCCATAGGTGCCAGAGCGATGTCCCGGTGAAAACTTTGTATGGGGATTTGACTACTATAGCGCCTGCTTGGATGACGGAGGCTCAAGAAATTCAGCCAGGGGTTCATCTTGACCGTGTAGTGGTCGATGATCACGCGGACAACCGCGTTAGGATTGTGACTTAAGCGAGAACTTGGTTAGGTTCCCTAAGAACCAGATGCTAGGAGGCTTACACCCAGTAGAGGTTGAGGCTAACAGAGGAAAGGATGAGAATGCAGGGCCGATAGATGCTGTTTCGCCCAGTGAGATATTGTTGGCTGATCTGCCCGACGATACGACGCCGGAAATTAGGGAAAGATTGAGTGGACTGTCGGTAGAGTACGGGAATGTTTTCTCCGTTACTGACCAAGACTTGGAAAGGACAGCGATAAACTTGCAGAAGATTGAGACGGGAGATGCGCGTCCCGTACAACAGCTTTTACGGCGGCGACCACTTTCGCGTAGGAATGCTGTGAGCGAGCAATTGACTAGTGTGTTGGCAGTGGGAATACTGTTGGTGTTCTTTCTAGTAATTGTGGGCAGTGCCACTGAGAATACGGGAGCCATACACTTTGTTAATCAGGAAGCTACCTTTGTGGCTCGGGCTTTGGTGGAAAATGTAATGGTGAGGCATGGGGCACCGCCACAAGTTATGGCCGATCGGGTTATGCTTTTAGTGGGGAACCCGTTTCGGGAATTTTGTAGGCTCTTGGGAATAGACAAGCTAAGGACATCTAGCTACCGCCTTAATGGAAATGGCTTAATTGGGTGCCTTCCCCATTCATTCATTCATTCATTCATTCATTCTGGAGATTTATATAGCGCCCCTTCAAGAAATCTACTCAGAAGCGCTCCCAGTCCAGCCACGGCAAAAGTAAAAAGACTTAAGTGATTTATAAAACCCAGTTTGACTGGTCAAAGGTAGCAAGCGCAGCTCCGATGGCAGGTCATTCCAGATGGAGGGGCCTGCAACCGAGAAAAGCTCGGCGCTGCCTAGCAGTCAAGCGAGCCCGCGGGACTAGGAGTTGCCCCGTCGTCGCGGAGCGAAGCGCCCGACGCGCTACAACGTCGGACACTGGGCGGCAGAGGTTGCGCAGGTAAGACGGAGCACAGCCAAGGATGCTGCGTGAGACCAAAGAAGCAATACGGTATGAGATCCGTTGGGCCACAGGCAGCCAGTGTAACACATCGCGCATGTAGGCAGAGACAGAGCCGAATTTGGAAATTCGCCCAATAAGCCGAGCAGCTGAGCGCAGAACTCGATCTAGTCGCCCCAGAACCCCAAGCGGGAGGCCAACGAGGATCGAACAACAGTGGTCAATTCGACTAGTAACGAAGGCATGCACAAGAACCACTAGTGCGTCATGAGAAAGAGAGCGAGAAACCACTCGGAGCTGGCGAAGCTGATAGTAACAGCTTCGACAGATCAAGTTCACATGTTGAGAAAGACTAAGTTCTTGGTCAAGGGCGAGGCCCAGGTCACGAACCGTTATGGAAAAAGTTATATCAGGAAAGACCCGAGTAAGCTGGAGCAAATCAATACCATCTAGTTGCCGACGGCCACCTAGCCAAATAAACTGAGTCTTGGAAGGATTTAGGAGAAGTCTATTTGAGGCCATCCAGCCCTGGGTGCCATGATGGGGGATGTAATAGCAGCCATTAAAGGTGATTGGGTTGAGGTTCTTCCCCGTGCCCATGCCGCCTCGATGACGGTACATGTGCATCACGACGACGGATTGAGGGAACGCTGTGGCCTCGTTAACTACAGGCTACGTGAGTCCGTGCACGCCCGCCCTTTATCGCACTTGTCGATAAACTTCGCCTCTGCTTCGACGAGGGCCTGGACGACGCGAGTGACGACCTCGCGCCCAGCGACGATTTCATGGACGCTGAGCCTGCTGCTGCGAACGCTGAGAGACCAAAGCGGACGGTGCGCTTACCCGCCCGTTTCCGTTAGAGACTTTGGTTCCGGAACGATGTCGCCTTGAACCGACTCTGATTTTTAGAGACTCGTTGTCTTGTTTTATTTTGTGATTGCTTAATTGTACACTCTCTGGGCCGTTGGCCATGTGGAGATTTAGAGACTCCTCGGGCCGCGGGCCACTCGTACCGGCTTATTTGTGAATTTTCATAGACTCTTTGGGCCGTTGGCCACGCGTATTTGATTTTGCAGGGACTTATCGGGCCTTGGGCCACTCGAACTGAACTGAACATTTACGTTATAGAGACTTTGTGTTTTAGTTGGCTGAAATCAGCCTCGGACTTTGGAGACTAGGGCCGTTGGCCGTGTTATTGTGTTGTGCGTTGCTGTTAATTTGTCTCGTTGCGGGAATGGGGACATTCCCATTAGTAGTGGGGGGAGGATGGGGAGGTTTTTGGGGTTGCCCTCCCAGGCTGGGGGACTGGCTGCTTGTCACTGTCTTTGTATGTGTGTTCCCCTGCCTTGTCACTGTGGTTGTGTGTGTGCGTCCTTCTTGGCTTCTGCTCACCTCCGGCCTCTGCTCACTCGGCTTCTGCTCACCTCCCCCCCCTTCCTCTTGGGCCTTGCGCTCACCTCGGCTTCTGCTCACCTCCGGCCTCTGCTCACTCGGCTTCTGCTCACCTCTGGCCTCTGCTCACACGGCTTCTGCTCACCTCTCCCCTTCCCCTTGGGCCTTGCTCACTCGGCTTCTGCTCACCTCGCGCCCGGGACACCCCCTCCCCCGCAATTGTACTATATATAGAGGACGCTTTTGTGTATGATTACGATGCATCTGACTTTGCGACCGAGAGGAGAGAGATCGTTTCTTGTATGCCGTTGCTTGTCTGTGTGACAGTGATAGAGTTGGCCGACGATTTGGGCCGCAATATACGGGTTCAAAACCTGGTGACTTTGACTTGTCTTGGTTGATCGGGGCGCGTCGTCAGCGGCGATTGCCTTAAGCCGTCTGCAATACTCCAGACGCCGGACTTGCGCTCTTTCGAGCGACACGCGAGACTGCAGTCCTCATGAGCAGAAACCTCTGCCTTCGCAACACGACGAAGGGTGCGAACTGTCTGAGAGGGGTTTTCCGCGACATTATGTCAATGCACATTGTGAACTAATGTTTTGCATATATAATGAGCACAGGTGTTCCTTAGGTTGATATATATATATATATATATAATGTGTATCGATTGTTAAGCGTTTTAGTCTTAGGCCTTAGTTGCGCTGTCGGCTCGTGGGCGCTTGGCCTAAAGTAGCCTAAACATTGGCTGACGGTAGATTGTTTTACACGTGCAGTTAGCGCGCCAAACTTAGAAAACTGCTGATGACAGTGAATTTGAACAATACAGTGTAGTACAGTTGTTTTAAGGCAAGAGTGTAGTTTGTTGTTATAAAACTGTGTTTGAAGAAAGGAGAAACATTCAAAGAACTGTGTCAAATTAATTCTTAAACAGTTAGAAGTCGTTGAGCAATTTATATGTAGAGATAAGGAAAGTTCTTGAGGTAGGTCACAACTAAGAAGAAGAAGAAGAGTTGGTGACACACATTGACATTTCCCAGGATTTTTTTTAGCTAGTGGAGGTAGCGTTCTAACCTATTCACTAGATGACAGGATATACTTTCTCCAGCCAGCTTCGATATCTTCTGAACCTAACTCTTTAATCGCTCGCCATTTTGTACGAATGGAATTTAAATTCAGATTGTCGTTGATATGCATAACTAAGAATACATTGACTGGTAAGATTTTATCACTTTGTTTATATAATTTTGCCCTGTAATCCACTGAAACAGTTATAATGCAAAACTCGATCATTGTTGTTGTTGCTAATGTTATAGCTCGAGCTTAATGTTCGAGTCTCTCGTAGGCGATCAGGGTTACTTAGCCTACTTTCAGTTTAACGACACTGTGTGATAGCAAAGATCATTAG
>JACEVL010001927.1:0-2500 GCA_020284085.1 Aporrectodea caliginosa
TGATGTAATGCCGTTCAGTTGAGCTATTGTCAATCGTACTTCAGTTACTTTTCGAGTTATAATACAAGTGATTTCATTGACTTGACTCTTGTCGTCTTCTTCATCTAATCGACGTTCGGTGGTCGCTAACATCGATAAGTCCTCTGCCTGACCGGAGAGGCCGAGCCTGGCTGAGCATTGAAGACAGGGGGATTTCCGAAGCGCTATCCTGGTAAGAAGTGAAAGGAATCCGCCCGACGACCGTGGGGTTGATCCTGCCCTCACGAGACGCAAAAGATAGCCAGAGAGAGGTTTTCTACAGTACTACTTACTACTACTACTACTACTACTGCACGACTACTACTACTACTACTACTACTACTACTACTACTACCACTACTACTACTACTACTACTACTACTACTACTAATAATAATAATAATAATAATAATAATAATAATAATAATAATAATAATAATAATAATAATAATAATAATAATAATAATAATAATAATAATCGATTCATACAATGAATTATGGAACGAGAACATAAACAGTTCAAATATGGAACGAAAGCAGAAATAGTTCAAATAGTTGTTTTGAATTCGTTCGTAAATAATAGTTCTTCCTTCCTCTCGTCCTTCCGTCCTTTCCTTCATTCCGTTCTTTCTCCCTCAATTCCTTTCATCCTACCTCCATACCTTCACTCGTCCTTGTTTGCTTATCGCTTTCCTGCATTCCTTCCTTCCGTTCGTCCATTCTTCCCTCCGCCCTTCCTTCTTTAGTTTCATCCGTCCGTCTTTCCTGTTTATTTTCGTGCGTCGACCTTCCTTCCGTCCATCCATCGTTTGGTTTTCCGTCCGTCCGTCCGTCCGTCCGTCAATACGACCTGACCTGAACACTTGCGCGCATTCCATTCCGGATGGATCGCATGATCCGCAGTCGTAGCAAGGTCCGCCTCCGACTGAGGGCAGCTGGAGGCTCTCGCCTAGGTTAGCAGTGTACTTTGTTCCACCCCATTCGATCGAACACTGGATCACAGGTTGACCTTCAGAATATGAAATACATTCAGGTCACCTAATCGTTTCGTTGTCTAAGGCTGAATCCATATCAGTAAATTCAAACCTGGTTTAGGATCATCTTGCGAGGTTTACAAATATTATGCCTATGCTTTCTTCATCAAATGCATTCATTTTGTTGCCGTCTTCGATAACTTCTATGGCTACCTCTTGAATGGGGTATTAAGCTCAACATGGCATTGCCTAACGTTTAAGACCCGGACGGCCACTCTTCCCAGAGAGAAAGTTCAGTTGGTGCGTTGCACCCAGAAGAATCCGGGCCGTAAATTAGAAATTTTCACAACTACCCAACACTGCATGATCTCACGGCCCGTCTAAAAATACTAAATAAATAATGACACTGTCACGTGAGTTTCAAATATTGTTTCTAACCACATAACCCTTGACAAGAAAATTAAGTAAGTAAGGAAGTTCGTGCTTGTGATTGGACCGCCTGCAAACGCACTGCAATTTTCTTTATCCGAAAATGCGCTAAAACTCACCTACGGCCATGTAGAAAAAGAATTTTCCCCGGGGTAGAAACCATGCACCCAGAGTCAAAACCAAAAGTCGGCGCCACTGTAGCTAGCTCATTAATACCCTATAAATTGTTGCTTGTTTTGGTACCGACTAGATGCTGTTATACCTAAGTTCAAGACAATTAAAACTCGTCTGTTTCAATTTGCTTATGATACTTGTTTTCTCTGACCCACTGGAATTGTACTTCACTTTATCGTAGCTTTGTAAAGCGTCTCTTACTAGTGGGGTGATAATGCTACCGGGTTCATCCAACGCTTTGTTAATTACTACTATAATTTTTTACCTTGATCATCGATTGACGTCTTCTGCATATTGATAATGACGCCATAGAAGTCGGTAGATTATATTTTAGATTAGATCGGGTACGGCGGCATACAGTAGTGTCTACTAACAACAGATACTTGTAGATATGCGCAGCCACAATGACATCAACTGGTTGGTGGCCAGCTACACTTTTATGGTAATTTGGCCCAAAAACGTTGCTGTTAGCGCTATCTGCACAGTTATGCACATTTCATGCATATTAATTACATCTGAGATCTCGTAGAGTAATGATTATATCGTATGTATACGTAACAAGGATTATGTATATCGGCTCTATCGAAGTCGTTCATCTACTTGATTTGATCACAGGTTATAATACTTTAGAATATAGACTGGATTGTTCACCGTCGACTTCGTTGACCTCTGAGCGAAATCTGAAAAGAGAGCCGTTCACGACGGTCATGATGAGGCAGAAGATACAAGCAGTGGCAACCTTCATTGTTTTATCTTTTCACTCAGCAGTATACTCAGTTGCACGCCTAAAACACACAAACCACACGAATAAATGAATGTTAAAGTCGTCTCTGACGTCTCTTTAATTACATTTATATATATATATGTATATACATATTCATTCATTCATTCATTCCAAAGATTTA
>JACEVL010001927.1:7500-23728 GCA_020284085.1 Aporrectodea caliginosa
CAGCTCTCGATAAAGGCATGAATATACTTATGCACGCACGCACGTATCTATGTATGCTTGCTTGTCTGTATGTATTCATGTTATGTATGCATGTATGCATGTATCTACGTATATTACAAATACATTGTGCACGTATGTATATTTGTGTGTATGTATATGTCTATACGAAGACTCTCAGTATGCTCGTCTTTTATAGCCTACAGGATAGCTATCCAAAGGGAGAGTATATAGGTCTACGTACATTAGTAGTAGGAATTATAATAAAAAAATATTTCCTCACATTGGAAGTTCCTTTACGAACTCGGCTATAAAGTGAGTGCACCTACCGTACACAGTCGATGGGAAGATTAGTCGGCGAGGGAGAAGACTGGTCACTCTGCCAAACATACCGAGGCTGAGCAAATAAATTGGCTAACATTTCATACGTATGGCTGCCCCAAGATTGGTTTAAGAGCCTTAGGACTGCACAATTGGAGAATAAAAGTTCAAATTTGTCATTGTTAAGGCTTAGTAAGTTTTATGTGATGTTCGTGACTGATGGTGAAGAAAACTAAGTTTTTAAAGCCTCATTTGACTGTTTGAATGCTAAAAAATGCACCATTTATGATATAATTTTACCAAAAGTTTTCTGGGCACGGACTCACCGAGCATCCTCCTCCTCCCAAATACCTACCCCTATTTTTCAGGCGCCTTCAGTACCCTGTCTCCCCACTTGCTGGAATATATTGTCACTGGCCCGCCATTAAAATATTTTGACAACTCTGGTTTAAGGTCCTGAGAAAAGAAGCCTTTAAAATATAAAGACAACAATTAGCCGCATGCATAGTTGCAAATAAGCGAAGCAGTTTATTAAGGAATTATAAGGACCTAAAAGTTTTGTCGTCTGCATACAATCAGGATTGCACTCTAAGTAACATTTGCATACAGTCCAATCGAATATAATATAATACAATCTAAAATTTTAAGTGTTGTTATCAATTCACTTTGAAGTCTAATCATTTCAATAGACTCACTTATCAATCAAGATAAACGGATACAATTTTCTCTAACTAACGTACATGTAGCCTACGTCTTCCACTTTAAAGCAGTTAGATCGATTTTACAGTTTAGTTCAGTAAAATTGTCAAACGCCCTCATTAACGAGAGCTTTTCAAAAGGTTGTTAGTTGCATATATTATAACTGAAGCAGAAAAAAGCAGTTGCAGTTGCCATGGTAATTCTGATTGCCAAGAGGCAATTTCTTCACGGCCATCAGTAAAGAATATTTCTTGACGATGGTGGAAGTTGCTGAGAAGTTCGTCTTGTACGGAACAGAACTCAGTTGGCCCAACTAAATCAATGAAGTGTAGTAATCAATCAACTGTTATGCCATTGACTACAGTACTAATTTTAAAAGAAAGACAATAATAAAAAGGAATCAACAATGACCAGGCAAAAGGCCTGACTGACTTTCTGTTTGCGCCTTTCAGTACTTCATAAAGTCAGTCAGTCAATAAGTTTAATACATTCGAATTATTGATTAGAATAATTAACGATTGACTTATTGGAAGATTAACAGAATTAACTATGGAACGCCAGCATAAACACCTCAAATATTAATTTTTCTAAGTTCGTAAATAATATTCCTGTACGTCCTTCCTTCCTCCTCTGGTCAGTTCGTCCTCTCCTTCATTCTGTCCTTTCTTTCTTTACTCCATTTCGTCCAACTCCCTAACTTCCTTCCTCCTTCTGTGCTTTACTCTTTTCTGCATTCCTTCCGTTCGTTCTTACCTCCCTCCCTCCGTTTTTAATTCGCTCGTCAATAATTGTTTCGGACGTCCTTCCTTCCTTCCTCTCGTCCGTCCGTCTTTTCCTTCTTTACGTTCTGTCTGCCTTTATTCCTTTCTTCCTATACCTCCCTACCTTCCGTCGTCCTTGCTTGTTTACCTCTTTCCTGCATTCCTTCCTTCCGTCCGTCCTTCCCACCCTTCTCCCTCCCTCAGTCCTTCCTTCCTTTCATCCGACCGTGTTTCTTTTGTTTTCCTTCCGTCTCCCTTCCTTCCGTCCATCCATCGTTTGATTTCCTTCCGTCTCCCTTCCTTCCGTCCATCCATCGTTTGATTTCCTCCTTCCGCCCATCCGTAAATGTTACCTGACCTGTACGTGTTAAAGCATGTTATTCCGCGTGCATCGCATGGTCCGCAGCCGTAGGGATTTCCCTCGCGGTCTGGGGGCAGATGGAGGTACTCGCCTATGTTGACAGAGTACTTGTTTCCATCATCCCAATCGACCGAACACTGGACCACCTGTTCACCTTCAGAACAAGAAATTCATTCAAGTCACCCAACCGCTTCGTTCCATAAGGTTAAACCCATAGTAATAAATTCATACATGGCTTGAGATAATCTTGCGAGGTTTTTAAATATGGGTTTCTTCATCAAATGCATTTGGGGTCGCCTTCGATAACTTCTCTGGCTTCCTCTTGAATGATGTATAAAGGTTAAGATGGCATTGCCTCACCTTGGAGACACGAATTCCACCCTTTCACCATATCTTACCTATATACTAACTCAATATCGACCTATAAATTGTTGCTTGTTTTGGTACAAGCTTATTTCTGTTACTGGTCGGTCGGTCGTGTCAGATATGGAAGATTCGTATTTTAGCCATCGAAGAGTACACTGACGTGTATCGGAGAGCGCTTATTTTGAAGAGAATAGACGTGTTTTGGGGATCTTTCACTTGGTGAATAGAGGATTTGCCTTACCAGGTTTTTCTCTGTGTTTATTCTGTTTGCAATGTTTTACATTACAGTCTACAGACAATGAAGAACGGGACTTTGGCGCCCAACCGGGCTACAACGTCAGCGGAAAATGCTGACAGAGGCAAATCGTCGACAAAGGAGTGTGTGGAAAATGAGTCATCGGACTAAGAGAAGTACATGCGCCGGAAAAAGCGACGGCTATGCCAGCTGAGTGACTGCAGCGGCGAAGAAATGAAGGTGACAGGTGAAGGGATGGAGACATGGGCAATCGTCACAAAGGAGAAGAATGGTAAAAAAAATCAATTCTAAATCTGTACGGACCGACCTTGGTGAGGATGATGACGTTTTGCGGAGATCATAAAGTGACTTGGAAAAGTCTCTCCACTCAGTGCGGGTCTGAACCAGTAAGACTGATGTTCTCCCATTTCTGCAGATGTCACTATACAGATATAGATTAAATTCTCTACGGATTACGTTTGCGGCGCTATTAAAGTCGTAGATACGTTAGATTAGATCAGTAACGCCTATCATCGTCGATATGACGGCGTCGTTAAATAAACGATATTAAGTAAGTAAGATTAGATCAGTCCACATAATATGCTATAGATTGTAGACCGTATATTCTCTACCGTTGACTGCGTTGCAGACTAAAGGACGAGTAAACGTGGCACCATTCACAACGGTCACGATGAGGCAGAAGACACCAACCACTGTCAACTTCATTGTTCTGTCTTATCACTCAGTTTACACAGTTGCACGCCTAAAACACGTAAACGATACGAATGAGTGAATTGTAATTGTTGAAGTTTCCTTAATCACAAACACAGACAGACAGACAGACAGACACACGCAGACACACAGACACACGCAGACACACAGACACACAGACAGACACACGCAGACACACAGACGCACACACACAGACACACACGCATACGCACACGCACACACACACACATATATATATATATATATGTAGACTATTAATGTATAAATTATATGTAGGCCTATACGTGCATATATACGCATGTAATTATATATATAATTATTTATATAATTATATATGATAACAACGGTTTGGAATAACGTTATTTTTCGCTTTAATCGCAACACGAAGATGGTAGTAACTTACATCGCACCTTCTCAGTGGTTGCTTTTTCGCCCTTGGTGCTGCGCTTGCTGCCCATGGTCCACTCCTGACTCTTTCTATTCTCAACTCAAAACTGTCCTTTTCAGCCGTGCTGGGGTCGGAACTCGGGAACGCTCCTGAGTAGAAACCTTCAAGGGGCGCTATAGAAATCATTCATTCATTCATAAATCTTCGTAATGAATGAATGAATTAAAATCTAAATAAAATTATCTCCTTTAAGATACTGTTTTCACAATCTCTCCGATGTTCAAACATTTCAAACACTTACCCGAATGCTCAGAACTTTGCCAAGAGCAATGAACACGCGTAGGTGAACCAGTAACTGAACATCAATCGACGTGACAAGTAGAATATTATAGCCTCTTGCTATAAGGCTTATTTACCATTTCGTAAGGCCTGGTGCATGCAATCGATGTGCAGAGTGCAGACTCATAAAGACCAGTCATGCGTACGTGCGAGAAGTTAAAACGAAGCCACAGGAAATTACTATAGTCTGCTCTGTCTGGATTTTGAGTTGTTTAAAGCAGTCAGCGAATAGTTAAAGAAGTCGGTGAGTAGTTTGAAGAAGTCAACGAGTAATTTAAAGAAGTCAGCGGGTGGTGAGACGAGAAAAGTTGCTATGAAAACTTTACACGTACTGGATAGATACATACATTACAAACACATATACATACAAGGTACTTGCATACATGCCCTGAGGCATGGAGCTGTGCTGATCATCTACCTCGGCATCATTTGAGCCTGACTTAGAATAATAAGATCCCCAAACTGCTCTTCTCAAGTGAAACTGGGATATTGGTGATCTTAGATAAGGAATATGTTTTTTTCTGTGCTCGCATCTCCGTATGTTCAGCGTTTGGGAAGTCTTGGTAGGTACAGGTCGCTCAATTGGCAAGTATCGACCTCAAGAATACGTGGAGAAAGTTAATTCTGCATCTTTACAGCAAGTTGGGAATCCCAGTTCATCACTTGTTCTGTCTGGAATTTGAGTATATCTTAAAGAATTCTGCTTCATACTCAACCCTGTCACTGTATCTGGTTTTATTCTGTTTAGATAACCTAGTTATTGATCGGAGACAGGACTATGCTTTCAGCAAATTTGGAGATGAATGATAGGTTAGAGGCGGTTCGGTAGTTTTTAGAGGATTCCTATATCAAGTGATCATTTCTTGAGAAGAGGAGTAAATAAACACTGGATCGAACCGCCTTTCGTGAAACTTTGCTTGGCATCCCAGCCATTGCCGACCCGATCGCCATCGCTGGCGTCTCAACCACCGACCTCTCTGCCATCTACGAGTCGTCTGTGACGGATAGCGTCAATAGCCTGCTCCTGGCTCGCGCAGTGAAGATGCGTTGCTCATTGTTAACGCCCTGGTTCGACGCAGAGTGTCGTTCCTACAGACGACACGCTTGTCGCCTGGAGAGGTGCTACAGGCAGCCTGGGTAAGGTTCGTCAGGGTGATGCATCAGCGATACAAAGATAAAGAACGGAACTACATGCAAGATCGCCGTCCAATCGGGTGAGGCAAAGGAAGAGACAGAGACAGATAGACAGACAGACAGACAGACAAACATACAGACAAAGAGACAGAGACAGGCAGAGAGACAGACAGAGACAGACAGAGACAGACATAAAGAGAGAGACAGACACACAGATAGACACACAGAGACACACACACAGAGGCAGAGACACAGAGAGGGACACACACATAGACAGAGACAGAGAAAAAGAGAGAGAGAGAAAGAGACAGACAGACAGACAGAGACAGAGACAGACAGACAGAGAGGATTTGGTAAAAATAGGAGCGTGTTTTCAAGAAGCTGTGAAACAGATGTTAGAGGTGGGCATCAGGTGTTGGCCAATGATGCAAATAAGCCTGGATGTCGCCAGCATAAATCTGACTTCAGACATGACATGTGGCCAGGACAGTTGCAGGGACAGCTTTCGAAAGTGGTAAACAGCTCTAAAACTTTATGGACCAACATTTATGCACATGTGTACATAGCCTAAAAAACCCACGCAACTATATACATAATAATATGTTAGCATAATAATGATGCTCACACGCATGCGCGCACATGTATTATATAATTATGTCCTTATATATTTCTAGATGTTTGCCCGTCCTTTAGAAGACGGTGGTTTAGGGAGCTCGCACGCTCTACTTAAAATCGCATGACCGCCTGTCCGCGGGTCCATATATACAGGGCCATAGACTATCGCGCACCGCAAATTTTATCACACGGCAATTTGAATCTACGCGACGGTTTAGTTGATAGCAGCGTCACCGACGTTCATTACCCGGATTTTGAATCTATGCGACGGTTTAAATTTCAATCTCCAGCTCCCCTCCCCCAACCTCTGCCCATCTTCTTCTAACTGTGCTCGCTGAAACGGAGCGCCCCCTGGCGACGGATTTAATATACTGAGGAGCAAAAGAAATCTTGCGATCTCTAACGGTTACAACTCGTTGGCTGCGCAGTCTCGACCGACCCCTCGCGGTATTCCCCTCCCCTTTCCTCTATATTGTTTATTTCTTGTATTTAAAATATAATGCGATACATTCCTCAAGAAATCAGAAAATCTGTTTAAGAATAAGCTTCGCACTTATTTAGTTGATTTTTAAATTTAATAATTATTAATTGCTTTGAAGTGTTAATCTTTTATTTCCATGTGTTTATTTGCTGCACTTCCCACTCATTATGTACTCATTATTTTTTATATTTAGTTTAAATTAGTTAAGGTTAGTTAAGATTTTATATGTTAATCAAGTCAACAACTGTTATACTGAGTAAAGCATCTTTCGGTCGCCACATATTCTGTTGAAATTATATAGAGGTGTCCCTACTTAGCGGGATCTTTGATCCCTTCAGGGCCTTCCCTTGTGGCATTCAACAATCCATACTTAAAAGTGCAATCTGATTTGTAATATTATTGTTTATTGTTGTTTGGCTACAAATAAACGATTGATTGATTGATTGAATTACTTATACTTTTACTTAACATACAAGCTTGTATTTAGAATACTCGTATAAAAATCTATTAGGTCTATACTTATATTTTAAGTACATTTGTATCAATTAATTTTTACTTGCACTCAAATAACTTTTTAGGAAGTTTCCATCACTGCATATGTCCGTAGGACCAAACATGCATGCATGTATATAGAGGGGGGCTCAAAAAGAAATGCCCTAACGGACAAAATGCAATTTATCCGCAACCTTATAATTATATAATTAAAACATATACTTATATATACGAACACATACTTGGTCACTGGTCTGGTGAGGTCCCAATGTTCGGACCGTGCTAAATTGATCGTATGGTCTCAGCCCTCCTCATTTAACAACGAATTTATTCGGCGAGAATCTTAATCGTCGTTGCCCATATGAATGGGTGCCAAGCCAATTTAGGTCCCCGTGAACGGGTCGTGGTATACAATGACCGTGTATGGCCTCCTGTGCCCTCCATCCCGCTCATATTTCACTGAATATATCGGGTGAGATCCATCGCCACAGCTGCCCATTTGAACGAATACCACGCCAGTAAAGGACCATCAAGGATGGACCGTGCTAACCCGATATACAAATCTCTTGAGGAAGCCACAATGCGTATACGAGCCAGGCTCCTAACGGCCAGAGACACCTTCACGTTCTTGTGGCGTTTTAAATGCTATAGTCCTGTGTTTAGAGTTACGCGAGCTGAGATTACTACATCGTGATTGCCATTTCTCTTGAGTCGACTCCCTTGCTCCGACTTCGTTTGACTCGGCTGCTCTTGCTGATGCGTGAGTTTCACTGGGTCTCCGCGCTTGTCGGCGTTTGTATCGCTAACGTACTTAGAGCCATTACTCTAGCCATAGACGTACTTTGTATTGTGACGATGGTAGCCTATCCGGTCATCACCACTTTTTGGCCAAGTGCTGAACTCTTTCTTGCGGCATGACAAGGTTTTTTGGTTTGAGACTCTGTCAGGCGACACCGGCTTTAGGCATAGGCGATATAGCGCACTTTTCAAGGAGCGGCAAATTCCGACAAAATACACGATGGTCATTTCTGTCAAAAAGAGCAAGGGGCGGCATTCTTGTCCTCGAATACAGCACAAAATTGTCAAAGACTGTCACAAAGGCCGCCTCTGGTGCTCGTCTTTTATGCAGGATATATTGCTATAGAAAGGGATCGTAGGTCTCATCGACGTATATTGGGTGGACACAGCATAGCACAGCTAAAGTTGTACTGTAAACTGAAGACTTCCGCCTACTGAACTTTCTGCCAAACATGACGTCAGACAGAGCTCATTAACATAATAGGTTCTGTGTCCATCCAATCAACGACCTCATATAAATAACGCATCCAGAACACGTCGATGATGTGACGTCATGCTTGGCAAACTGTTAGGCTTCAGTTTGAATCTCTTATGCTGTGTCCACCCAGTATACGTCGTTGGTAGGTCTACGTGCTTTAGTAGTAGAAATTATAAGACGTTTGCTGACACTTGAGGTTCTTTTACGAACTTGACTATAAAATGAGTGCATTGCCCGCACACTGTCTATGAGAAGATCAGTAGGCGAGGGAGAGGTTTGGCCACCCTGCTGAGTTAAATAAATTAGCTAGCATTTCGTTTACGACTGCCGGAAGATTGGTTTAAGGTCCAAGGAAAGAAACTTTAAAATATAATGATAACGACAATTAGCCGCATGCATAGTTGTAATCAAGCGAAGCATTTTATTTAGAAATTAAATAGGGCCTACCATTTCTGTTGTCTGCATACAATCAGGACTACACTATAAGAAACATTTTCATGCAGCTCAGTCGAATAGGCTAAAGTATAATCTAGTCTAAGAATGTCAGTGCTGTTATCAATTCACTTCTAAGTGTAATAATTTCAGTAGGCTCACTTATCAATCAAAATAAATGGATACAATTTTCTGTAACTAGAGTAAATGTGTCTTCCACTTTTAAGCTGTTAGATCAATTCTGAAGTTTAGCTTAGTAAAATTGTCAAATGCCCTCAAAGCCAGAGGTTTTAAAAGGATTGATAGTGGCATATAATTATTATTATGACTGAAGGAGAAATAAACAGTAGCAGTTGCTATGGTAACTACGATTGCCAAGAAGCAATTTCTTCACGGTCTTCAGAAGAAAAGATTTCTTGACGATGGCTGAAGATGCTGAGAAGTTCGTCTTCCTCGGACCGCTATCAGCCGATGTCAGCGGATGGACAGCCAATAAAGTTATTCCTCTTCGTCGATATATGGTCCATAGGATGGACAGCCAACACGACGACTCCCGCTAAAGTTATGAAGCATCGTAATTCAACAGTTGCTGTTTTACTGATTACAGTCTTAATGTCAAAATAAAGGCATTCAAAAAAGAAAATCACTGACTGACTAATTGTCTGTCTGCGTTATTGTACTTCATTCTGTCATTCAGTTAGCTTAACCTTCAGGCTACCGAGGTTTTCATGTATCACTGGTCAGTCATTTCGTGTTTAGTTTCACATATCATAACTTGTAATACAGCATGGATTCAGCATTCATTTCTGAACAGAGGTATATTTAGTTGTTTTGTGAATGCACCTCGAAATTACTACCAATTAGCGATATTTTATATTATTGCGTACATTTTGTACTGTTGGTTAAACAAATATGGATTTGTGTGTTTGGTTTCACATATCAGCCTACAAACTGGTCCATACTTGTAATATAGCATCGGTATGGATTCAGCATTCATTTCTAATGACAGAATGGATTTATATTTAGTTGTGCAATGGTTATGACTTAGGTGAATGCACCTCGAAATTACGATAACCCTGACCCTTTTAACAACGGAACCCCCATGCTTAGCGATATTTTATATTATTCACGCGTACATTTTGTACTTTTGGTTAAACAAATATAAGATTATGTGTCCATGCTTTTGATAAACGGTGATAAAAGTATCCAAAAACATTTTATGAACAGGCAATTTGTAACAAGAATTAAATCCGGTGAATTAAACAAGGTACAGGAAAAAATTAATTCTGTGAATTAAGTAAGTAGCGAAATCTAAAGGCATCATGAAACAAGACTTTACGTTATTGTTCACGGCAGTCAAATATGTCAGTGGTCCTTGCATTTTTTGCAAGTTACTCCCGTTGTTTTGTGCGAATGCTTCCTGTAAATTGGCTTGTCACTTCATCTTCAGTATCTGATTTAGCTAATATAAGTTCTAAATCTGTAGCTGTCGACAAACGTTTATGTAGAAATATCGGTTTACGTTGTGATGTCGCATCAGCCATTTTCAGACAGATAACGCGTATTGTAATTTATTTTGATCACTTCCAGTTTTCTTTTGACAAAAAAAGGAAGCAGGCAAATGTAGCCCTGCATTCCCTCTACAGAATGGAATATTTGTTTCTCTTCCAGGAAGAAAAATGAATACGCTATAGTCGAAAAACCAAGGGGGTGGTATCCACCCCCCTCTGGTACCTCGGGTATATCGGGTATAACTTTTGAACGGCGTGAGATACCACCATGATGTTTACCTCAAAATATGCGCAAATGAACCTGCTACAGCTACCTAAAATGAAAAAAATTATAATCCATATGAAAACATTTATGCATAAAAACCTAGGGGAGGGGGTGGTAACCCTCCCTTGGTAGCCCGAGGGTTAATCAATTCGAATCGCCGATTAAAATTACTAACGAAGGACTTATTTTTAGTCTCAGATTCACATTTCGGTGTGACCTTGCGCGCGTTACAAATTTTAATAATAATGATAATGAACAGCTACTGCATCCTTGTTAATTGTAGCTTTTAGAATTGATGTTGATTGATGGAGAGAATAAATATTGTTGTATGTAATAATAATAATAATAATAATAATAATAATAATAATAATAATAATAATAATAATAATAATAATGTGCTCGAATTTTTTTAACGTGGGATTAGTTAATAAACAGTTCGACGACAACGGAGCTTCAGAAGTTCAGAGTTCGAAATATAATTCGCTACATGCACGAAAAAAAAAATAATAATAATAATAATAATAATAATAATAATAAAAAGGCGATACACAGAAGGAATTATGGAACGAAAACATTAACAGTTTAAATACGAGAGCAGAAATAGTTCAAATAGTTAGTTGTTCTGAATTCGTTCGTAAATAATAGTTCTGTACGTCCTTCCTTTCTTCCTCTCGTCCTTCCATCCTTTCCTTCATTCATTTCCTTTCTTCCTCAATTCCTTTTTTCCTACCTCCCTACTTTCCTTCACCCAGCTTGTTTACCTCTTTCCATCATTCCTTTCGTCCGTCCGTCTTTCCCTTACTCTCTCCCTCCGTCCTTCCTTCCTTTGCCATCGGTTGATGCCTTGTGCATTAGACACCGGCGCAATAGAAGTCTGCTAATTACATTACATTCCTTCCTTTCATCCGTCCGTTTTTCTTCGTTTCCTCTGTCAGTCTTCCTTCCTTCCATCCATCCATCTATCATTTGATTTTTTCCGTCCGTCCGTCAATGCAACCTTACTCGAACAGCTGCCAGCATTCCATTCCGTCGTTATCACATGATCCGCAGTCGAAGCAAGCTCCACCATTGACTGAGGGCAGCTGGAGGCCCTCGCCTATGTTAGCAGTGTACTTTGTTCCACCCCATTCGAGCGAACACTGAATCACCGGTTGACCTTCAGAAAAAGAAATTCATTCACGTCACCCAATCGTTTCGCTGTCTAAGGCTAAATTGTTACTTTTTTTGGTACTTGCTGGTTGCTGTTACCCAAGTTTAAGACAAATAAAACTCTCTTTTTCAACTTGCCTACTCAGAATATCCTTATGGTATTTGGCCTCTCTGACCTACTGGAATTGTATTGGATTGTTTCTATGCTTTGTAAAGCGCCTCACCCCCCTCCCCCTCGTCACGCTAAATGCAAAAGTAAGACCCCTCTGAAAATGACGTAGGGTGAAAATTCTAACGAGTTCACTAAACGTTTAGTTATTTACTGCTATAATTTTTACCTTCATTGAGCATCAATTGACGTCTTATGAATAATGATAATGGCGCCATAGAAGTCAGTAGACTGAGATGGGCCAAGGAGAAGGGGTGGGACTACTGATTAAAGATGGCATCTCATTCCAGAGATATGAATCCCTTGAACGCAGATTGAGTCATTAAACATGTTAGGGTATATTATTTATAGTTATACAAATCCGCTAAAGAAGGAAACGCTTTAAAAACGTTTTTGGGCAACACTCATAGACCCCCGGGTTAAAATTTAGCTGAATTTAACAAAGACTTTGAATGCTTACTGTCCGAAATTTCAGGGGAAAACTCCTGTTAATTTGAGATTTTAATATAGATTTTTCTTAACGCCGGTAAACTTAAAGGATCGGGTAACTTTTACAATTGTATAACTGCCCAACATTTTTTACCAGCTATAACCAAACCGACTAGAATCACATCTCACTCCTCCAAGTTAGGCCTAATTGATAATTTATTTACAAATGTCTGGGTAAATATAGTCGCGTCCTCAATTCTGGTCTCTGATATAATTATCTGACCATTTACCCATATTGGTGCGATTTGATATGGAATCATTTAAAGACGGAAAATTTAATCCTAACGAGTAACGACTCCAGAAACTTTATAATATCATAATTCAGCATCGATAGTAAAAGCCCCACTGTCTGAAACTATATAAATGCTCGGAATGAATGAATGAATGAATGAATGAAACGGAGTCCATGTTAAAAAGAGGAAAATCCCACTGGAGTCATCCCCCTTATTACCGGGATTAGGGCCATGGGTAAACAGTTTGCAGTATCGTTCTGGCTAAAAATATTCAGTAATGCGATATCAAGTCCATGTAGATATTACCCTTTGCAATCTTATGTTAACATAGGCTGCATATTGTACGATGTGTGTATGTATGTATGTATGTATGTATGTATGTATGCATGTGCGTAGGTATTGATGTATACATATGTATATCTGATGTACTTATGTACGCATGCATGTATGTACTTATGTACGCATGCATGAGTGTATGTTTGTATGTATGTTGGCATGTATGTATGCGTTGATGTAAGGATGTATTTATGTATGATGTATGTATGATGTATGCACGCACTAATGTATATAATATATTATGTATGTCTGCATGTTTGTACGTAGGTATGCACTGCATGCATATTTAAGTTATAGCTACCTAGTCCAGTCTAGGTCTGTCAATAGGAAGGCCTAGATCAGGTAATCATCCAGATAAGAATTAGTCTCGGTTGATAGGAAAAGGGAAAATTCCTTGGACGAGGGTTGTAAATGAACTGGGAAGTCTCTCATGCCGTAGGCGTAATGGATATGGTAGGAACCAGTAAGACTAATGTCTCACCCGCCCATTTCTGCAGATGACACTACAGATGTAGATTAAATGCTTTGTGGATCATGGTAAGGGCGCTATAGAAGTCAAGTATCTACTTGATTATATCACACGGTATACGCTTCAGAATGTAGACTGAATTGTTCACCGTTGACTTCGTTGACCTCTGAGGGAACGAAGAAAGTGGAACCGTTCACGACAGTCAAGATGAGGCAGAAGATACCTGCAGCAACTGCGACCTTCATTGTTTTATCTTTTCACTCAGTTTACACAGTCGCACGCCTAAAACCCAAAAGCCACATGAATGGACGAATGTAAAATATCCTTGAAAATGCTTTAGTTACATTATGTATAATAATTATGACATCAATACGTTGCAAGAACCTTTTTCACTTTATTGGCTACAAGATGCTATTAACCTATAGTCCAGCTATAAGCCAAGAAATTGTCATGACTAGGCCTACATCTAATTATTAATGATGAGATAATTTCACAATATTCGTAATTGGTGACCACCGTTCGCAATCCTTCACCGAGGTCCCTTGTTTCGTTTTTTGCATTGGAGGTGCTTCACCGGTAAGGATTTTTCGATCGTGCAAATTTACTGATGGAGTTTGGGGAATTAACTCTATTTGGCTCATCCGTCTCAATTGCATGACGTTTAGCGTTAGCATTGACTTTTCTTAACTCGACTTCTGATGCTGCGTGGGAATGCTCAGAAGGGTCTTTGATGAAATTTATATTGAGTCGTGTAACACTGACTTTTAAATGAACGTTCGGAACATACATAATTTTTTCTGTGCAACCTGCCTTTCGCATTGATGCACATAATCATTATGAACTAACAAATCTCTACATTTGACGACTGTAAGAATACTGAAGGTGGAAAGCTATAGCAGTGTAAGACAGCTGCTTTACTTATCTTCTAACGTTTTGTGTCACTGCAGTGAAAAAGCCGAAATGAAGTATTCATTACCAGAAGGGTATGCAAAGACTTTAAACATACTGAATCACCTGTAACTACCTGTAATTGAATACATGTAGTGCTGAAATCATAGTAGGCCTAACCAAATATGGAACAATTCTTATGGCTTGTAAAAGACATCGCCATCATTAAGCTCTGCGGATCCTTATACGATTTGTCTTTGCGCCAAAATGTCATGAAATCATGAAAATTGTGTTGGTGAATGGATTAGGTAACGCCAAAGGCACGAAACCCTTCACGACAAAGACTCCCAGGAGGCGAACGCATTCGGAAGCATTCAGAATTAAATTGAGCGCATTTCGAGTTCATGCTAGCGTTGTTGTCTTGTAACAAATAGGACTATAGATTATGACTCAATCTCGGAAATATTCTTGAGTGTATGATACTCGTATCCATGGACAAAGCGAAGTAAGGAGTCACTGATCGGGGTTTTGGTTGATAACACCCAAAGCACCTCACCTGATCAACACGAATCGCAGGAATCTTGATTTAGTTCTCACAGGATCTGAACTTCAGGACCACTGACCAGACAATGCCCCAGTATCTTCCCGTCAGTCCTCGGCCCGAGGTTGTCCCACGGGTGCGTACTTCTACGGCCCAGTCTATGAGTTCCGCTATTGTGGGCCCCAATATCTGGAACCGCTTACCTCAGTCAATCAGAGCCGACTATTTCTTTTGACCAGTCTCGCCGGCGCCTGAAAACAATCTCTCTTGACCAGTGAAGACACTGGCCCGGGTCGGGAGCCCCTCTGTTTTTGAGAGCGCTATATAAATTCTCGATTACGATTACGAATAAGAACTCACATGCGCACCTAACTCAAGGAATGAACGAACGAACTAGTGAAAGAATAAATAAAATTAGTGGATCAATCAATTAGCCAATCAGTCAAAGGCTGTGCCTTTTTTATCCATCTAGTTTAACTTGCGGGAATCTTGCTTTGCTTGATTGATTGCTTGATTGAGCCACAGGCTAAAAAGTCAAATCTTGCGACGACTAGTTCGATCACTTACAATCATTCAATCGTCGTGAAACTTGGCATATAGACTCACCCTCGCACACACTTCATTCTATCAAAATTTCAGCTCCCCAAAAAGGCTAGCTTATAGAATCGGGGACTAAACTTTTCGAATCGGGGAATCCCCTTTTCCGATACGGAGCGTTGTGATTGGCCAGCGTTGTGATTGGCCGCAGTCGTAAAATGAACGCGGACTATAT
Organism: Aporrectodea caliginosa; assembly: GCA_020284085.1. Taxonomy (NCBI): domain Eukaryota; kingdom Metazoa; phylum Annelida; class Clitellata; order Crassiclitellata; family Lumbricidae; genus Aporrectodea; species Aporrectodea caliginosa. Next base: position 22,952 of record JACEVL010001927.1, read on the forward strand.
ATTTGTAGAGGTAACTGCTTCATAAGACGCATTATAGGATACTAGATGGATATAGTAAAAAACTTTGTTTTTACGGGCTGTATTTTATTTCTAGAAATGAGGTTGCGGAACTGAACAAATTCAATTTTATTTTAACGACGTGAAATCTGAGGTAGGTTACGATTTGTCGATGGACGGTGGACCATACTGGCATATTTTATGCCAGTATTTTTATTTTATAGATATCAATATCAATAAGCACTGAAATTAAATTAAAGTAACTAATTAATTTCTTATTAAAATTTAAATTAAGTAAATTATTTTAAATAGCTGATAAAATGTCACTGGTCGAAGTTCCGGAGCGTTAAGTCTGAAAAGAGCATTGAATCCGGGTATTTTGATACCTAGATAAGATATTAGTCTTTGACTATACATGTAGGTAGTAGCTGACGAACTATATAGCTCAATTGCACTGCATGCTAGTTTGGTTGTAATAGGCTATGCACTGCTTTGTGAAGAGATTGTTTAGACTGTTGATCATTGAGCAGAGGTGAAGTCCTGTTATATAAATATTAAAATATCTCATATAAGCTACTACTTTCCAAACGCTCCCATTTTCAACCATTTGAAAAACTTACCCGAATACTCTGGACTTTGCAAAAAGCAATGAATGCAAGTCGACCAAGGTGAACCAGTTACTAAGCATCAAGCGACGTGGCAAGTAGAATATATAACCCCTTTTAGTAAGGCTAATTCACAAACTTGCGTGAGCCCTGATGCGTGCAATCGATATGAAGA
>JACEVL010001928.1:0-22876 GCA_020284085.1 Aporrectodea caliginosa
CAGACCAAATGATCCAGAAAATCATCATGTGCAATATCAAATTCCTGAAATTAGTGAATGAATAGGTAAGCCTTTTAGTGGCAATATAGGTATGCTACAGTCCAAGAAAGAACAAAAAGAAATTCAAAGTCAAAACCCTAGGATCTGCTTCTGCTGTTGTGAGCGCTACAATAGTTTTCAAGAAGTATACATATTTTTGTGTTTTGGCGGCCATATTGGCCGCCATCTTGGATAGTAACATTCCAACAGTATTGCCACTATGATAAATCGATTCCTTGGACCTTGATAATGTTAAATTTGATACTTTATTTGTTATTGTAGCTTACCAATGACCTGATTATATGCACATTTTGTTATGGCGGCCATATTGGCCGCCATCTTGGATAGTTACATTCCGATACTATTGCCACTACGCTAAATCGAATTCTTGACCATGAAAACATTATATTCGACACGTCATTTGTTATTGTAGGTTACCTCTGAAGTGATATATACATATTTTTGTGTTTTGGCGGCCATATTGGCCGCCATCTTGGATAGTAACATTCCAACAGTATTGCGACTATGATAAATCGATTCCTTGACCTTGATAATGTTAAATTTGATACTTCATTTGTTATTGTAGCTGACCTATGACCTGATATATACTGTTTTTTTTGTTTTGGCGCCATTATTGGCCGCCATCTTGGTTAAAATGCATTTTTGGGGGTGATGCCGTGTTCCGATTTTGTCCAACTTTCGGTATGTTCTTCCCCAGACCAAACACAGCAGAAAATCAACATAAAACGTTTTCTTGCAATTTTTTTGGGGGTCATGTTGTATATCTATCCTACTAGACACTAGATGAGAATGTGAAACGCGGAAACTTTTCAGAGAGCAAGGTATAGGCAAGTTTCAGGAGTTGCTGTGATGTACCAAACCAAAAAAGATGGGATTTGGAGGAATTTAAAGAAAGGCGATTAGAGGACATCCACAGATGAAGATCCTGGGAAAGAGCGTCAATGTGACTAGCAAGATAGCAAGAAAGAGTTGAGCAGCAGGGTTGCCAGATTTCGGAAGTGCTTGGTCGCGAAATCATGTCCAAAAGTAGCCCAAAAGTCGCTAGCTGAACAGCTCAAGAAAAACATTAATAAATTTTTGCTAGATACCTCAATTGTAGACTTTATTGGTTTCGCCAAGACACGTTGACGTGAAAATTTAGATGGAAGACTGCTTCCTGCTTACCGCAGACTACTCCGTACTTCGTAGAGTATGTATTTATTACTAACTAAGCAACGCCACATAAGAATAGTAGCTAGTAACAGTGACCCAGTAGCCTATAATCGCGGTCAATTTACGAGAATTCATAATGTCGCCGTAGCGACCGAGGGACATTTCAAAAGTAGCCCAAATATCGCGAGGTCGCGAGGACGAAATTTTCAGTCGCGAGCGCATTGAAAAGTAGCCCAACTCGCGCTTTTCGCGACGACCTGGCAACCCTGTTGAGCAGAAGGGGCCCATAGACATATGCCTAGACATCATCAGCAAAAAGATGGCCGATAGCCGAATGATTTGGGAAAAGGGAAGGAATACCAGCCGTGTATAAAATAAATAAGAAGGGTCCAAGGACAGAACCCTGCGGAACACCCAATTTAACGGTGACCCACTGAGCCCTGGAGTCACCAGAAATGATCATTTGAGAGCGATCAGACAAGTAAGGCCAAAGCCAAAGAAGTGGGGAACCTTTGAGCCCACAGGAGGTCTCAAGGCGTTGAAGTATAATTTCATGGTTGTAAGCATGTCAAGAAAGTCATTTGCGGAAAACGCGGGTGTCTCCAAGGGACGAGACGGTCAACCAAGAAGACCCGAGATGGAGGACCACTGGCGCTTTGGATTCTTGGCGTTACGAGAGACCAACTATTCCAAAGTAGCCAGGAGTTCAGAGAGGGAAGGACACCACACAGCCTGTAAGTTGTGAGTTGTGTTTATGTCAAGTGAAATAGGAATGAAATTTGAATAGAACAGGGTAAGACACACAAAGGCTACAGATTTACTTCACGTAAGTATGTCTGTATCAATACACTTGTAATGCCTTTCAAGCAGTGTGATTCTCCTTACAGATTTTATTTTAGTTATAGTTAGGCCCTACAGTTATAGTTAATGGTTTTTTAAATTTTAGTTATAGTTATAGCTATAGTTAGTATTATTTTTTAGTTATAGTTATATGGATTTTTATTTTAGTTAATTTTAGTTTCTTCTTAGTTACAATTATTAAGGCTATAAGTAAAATTGTGCGCATTAACACGCTGTTTCACAATTTGCTCAGAGCTTTGAAAGGCTTTGAAGCATGGGTGCATTCAGCTTCATGAATACACGAGTTTCCAAAGTAACTGACAATGTGCATAATAAAAATATCGCATTTTTCGTTCTGATTATTTTATGTCGCATCGTCCATATTGCACTTCCTATTTTTATTTTTTGTATTAACGAAAATAAAGATGAATTTTCGTTATTGTTATTTTCGTTATAGTTATAGTTATAGTAAATGATATTTTTAGTTATAGTTATAGTTATCGTTAACGAAATCATTTTATTTTCGTTAACGAACATTTTCGCTATCGTTATCGTTAACGAGAATCACACTGCTTTCAAGTATCTCTACAAAAAGCTGTATGCACAACTCACTGACTCTAACTGCTTGTGGGTCGTCCATTAATTATGTCAACAAATTTTAGGCAGTTTTTGACCCCCTCCCCCTTGTCAACAACTGTCAAAAATTGACGGACCCCTAAAAACTAATGTCAACAATCCCAGAACCCCCTACTACAAAAAAAAGAAACAAATGGCTCAATACAGTCATGTAGAGTCTTTTTTTAAAATTTTACACTAAAAATGCAATCTCGAATTTCAAAATATATGAGTTTAGTTTATTACCAGCTTTTTAGTACCGGTTCGGTAGTATTAAACATTAAGCACTTTATAAATTTTTGGCATTTCTGAGTGTTTTCGCTACCATTTGTTATAGTTTATTTGTTATAGGGTCTGTGTTGATTTATTGGAATAAAATTTCTTGACGTCAACTTTTACTGAACCCCCTCCCCTTGTCAACAACTGTCAAACTTTTCCAAACCCCCCCCCTATTTTATTGACATAATTAATGGACGACACCTTGTTAATTACATTTAAATTTTCATTTCGGTGTTATTTGTGGTAACATACTCTAGCTGAGTGTTTTCGTCTCCATCGAGACGAAAACACTCAGCTAGAGGCGTCGTACCTATGATCGGTGCAAACCAACCTTTCTGGCACGCCTGAATAAAGAACATCTTCGGTTTCCCTTGCAGCGATGGACAATTCCTGTCCGTGAAGAAGTCGACGAGCTCGAGGATTTCGACCTCCTTTTCGTCGCTTGTGTAGATAACTCCGAGCTTTCCATGCGTCATAATGCAGCAGACGAAGGCATCGTAGTTGGTGTGGTCAACGAGGTGCGTTGTCAAAAATAGTGACTCCAGAGTCTGCGCATTGACGTCATTGTGCACTTGGACCTCGAAATGAAGGTCTTCGAACAACTTCTTAAGAAGCTCTGAAAGACATCAAAACTCCATCAGCATCTCTGAGTTTCCTTCTATAAAAGTACACTTATAATTAATAACCAACCACTGCATGTAAGTTCAGCCAATTGTGCATTCTGGGTAAAATCGTTTGTTGCTCAATATGATATTGTGCTGGGGAATAAGCTGGTCTTCCCAACGCGGCTTTTGTGGTGCTAAGAAATTTCAAAGACTTACTCGTTAGCTTCAATTTATCATAAGCCTTTGCACGCAAGTTTGTCCAAATGTGACAGGTCACATCCGAGGTAAATCCGCTGTAGCTCCTCGTTAGCTTCAGGCCCTGCAACCAATTGCCAATAAATTATCCAGCTTTTGAGATCTTCACCACAGTATACTTAGAGCTGACAAATTTATGCAAATGTATGTATGTAAAGGGCAGTCATGGTTATGAAGTTTTAGCAACTTCACTTTCTGAGCCTCAACGTATGCGGGTAAGTAGCCAGTCCTCTCCCTCATCGCCTGATCTTCCCATAAACAGACAACAATCAATGAACTCACTTAAGGAAGTTCAGGGCACTAGAAAACTAGAGAAGAAGAAACTCTGATATATCTTCCCATCCAGGCAAAGATATGAACGACCAGAAGGCTCAGTTTACACTTGAACACACTAATCCTCTAGACCATCATACCCCACCCATGAATAAAAATTTAATCTAAACTTAAATTTTCTTCAGAAATCAGACTTCCTATGAAAGCATCACGAAATTGCAATAAATCCACAGAGAAATCTGTCTTTGCTATGAAGACAATCTGTAAGGCCTTGGTGACTCATTAGCCAGAAGTTTCTACCTGAATCTTTTTCAGCTCCTCTTCGAGGCTCCAAATGTCTGTTACCATTGTCGAAGTTGGCAATGTTAACGATCAGACACCTTCCTCTCGGACGGCGGTCCATCGGATACTGGCTGATCTCGTCATAAATCCCTAACATCGTCCAAGCAGTTAAATAGTGGTAGGCTACATTAAATGCAACAAGATAAGATACATTGAAACCACGTAAACCACATTCTCATTCTCCGCCCCCTCTCTGCTACGTCAAACGTCCTCTCAGATCCTCTGACCGGCTTGACCTTTTTGCTCCCCGTGTTAGGACCACATTGGCTCAATCCAGATCCTTTGTGTCCATAGGTCCCTCTCTATGGAATCGACTTCCTCCTTCTGTACGCTCGACAATACTCTCTGGTAGCATGTCTTCCTCTTTCTCTCACCTTAAAAGTTAAAACCTTCCTTTTTCTCGGAGTACCTCGCACTGGGAGCGCTTCTGAAAGGCTTATGCTATGAGAAGCGCTTTATACATGATCAAATACAATACAATACAATAAATACAATACAATGATAACGTGAATTACCAGCACAACATTGTCATGCATTAAAATATTGGAATGATTATTATAAATATTTATTAGGTATTATTACAATTTACTTACGAGCTAGATTAGAGCCATCAACTGGCACAGGTGTAAACGTGGGCAACACCGGACGATTGGGCGACAATAAATGAGCATTGTTGGTTGTTCCAATTTTAGACGGGTTTCTCTCATTTTCTTCTGAAAATACAACATTTCAATTTCAATTCACTTTCAATTCACTTTTTTTCAATTCACTTTATTGATCCCATGCAGTAACAGATACAAGTGTTGAACAACATAGTCATATAAACGAACAATCGAAGATTAAAACAACACATTGAGCTAATAAGCAACGAGAGTTGATCAGGAACAATAGGCTCACCAGAAGGGACGGGTCCCGCTAGATAGGGGCCTACTTAAATTGACAAGTGACTGGTTAATAAAATATGTAATGTTGGAGATATAATTATTAGATTGACTACAAAGACTGAATCCGGGATGTGAATATATTTTCATTTATTCATTGTGTGTGCACGAATGAGACTTTTAAAGTGGGGGAGACCTGATGCTGTTCGAATGAGATGCGGTAAATTATTCCATAAAAGGGGTCCTTGATACCTGATTGAGAATTTGCGGGTATTAGTTCTAGCAAAGTTGCATACATAAGAACGATTACTTCTGGTTTGGGTGGTGAGCAGGGCTGGAGCAAAGAAGGATGAAAAGGCCGGTGGAAGCAAATTATTGTCATACCGGTACATAAGTTCACAAGTCTGAACATATTTAATTTGCTCAATATTTAGTAAATTGAGTTGGATAAAGAGTGGTTTAGTGTGCGAATTGTAGGGCGAGTTAGTGATCAAACGTATAGCTTTTTTTGCAAGATCTGTAGTTTTTTAAGTGTGTAGGATAGGTAGAAGTCCATATAAGATTGCAGTAGATTAAATAGGGGTAAATTAAAGCAAAATATAAGTTCTTAAGTATTTGAGAGGGGAGTAGGTAAGATATTCTTCTAATTATTCCAATGTTTTCATGATTTTCTTAGATATTTCATTAATATGGGAATCCCATTTCAAGTGCTGGTCAATGAAGACACCGAGAAATTTAGATGTTTCAACCTGTGGAATTATTGTATTGTCAATGGTTAGTTCACAATCTGTAATAGGTATAGTTTTTTGGAAGCTCTAAAGATTATATAATTAGTTTTAGAAAGATTTAATGATAATTTGTTGGCTTTGAACCACTCAGCGGCCATGGTCAATTCCTCATTGGCCAATTTTATCAGCTGGTCGTAAGAAGAGTGAGATAAGAAGGCATTGGAGTCGTCAGCAAATAAGATATAACGTAGCAGTGATGAGGAATTGGGAAGATCATTAATATAAATTAAGAACAGAAGAGGTCCGAGGATTGAGCCTTGTGGAACACCATATAATATGAATTGCAAATTAGAAAAGTTAGCATTACATAAAACCCTCTGTGATCGACCAGTTAAGTAGCTTTTAAACCAATCCAGTGATTTATCCCTAATGCCATAGTGTTCCAATTTTGCTAGAAGAATTTTGTGGTCTACCGTGTCAAATGCTTTGGCGAGGTCTAAGAATATGCCTATAGAGAATTCATTACTATCCATGGCCTTAGAGATCCTGTCCTGAATATCCAGTAATGACATTGAGGTTGAGTGACCAGGTTGGAATCCATGCTGAAGGGGGTAAAGGAGATTCTTATGATTTATATAAGAGAAGAGTCTATCATACATTATTCTTTCAAAGATTTTAGAGAAGAAAGGCAAAATTGAAATAGGCCTAAAATTTGATATTTCGTTTTTATTACCCTGTTTATGTATAGGTATTACCTTGGCCATTTTAATCTCACAGGGAACTTCCCCATTTCTAAGTGAGCAATTGATTATTTCCGCCAAGGGAGTCGCCAGAACATCCATTAGTGGAGATAGTACATGTGGAGCAAGTTCATCCAATCCTGCACTATGAGTAGCATTTAGAGATTTATTAATGGTAAGAATTTCGCTGGGGTTAGTTGGGAGGACTACAAAGGAGTTCAAAGAAGATGGAGGCAGATAAGATTGAAAAGACTGCTTTGCCTCTGGGATTTTCAATGATAATGATTGAGCTAGGCCGGTAAAGTATGAGTTAAAATTGTTAGCCATGGTAACCGGGTCAGCTATAGTCTGGTTGTCAATAATTAGTTCCTTTATGCCTGCATCAGTATGCTCAGTTTTAATTATTGTTTTGATTACTTGCCACGTTTTTTTAATATCATTATTATATTTAAGAAACTCATTGGCATAATAAGATTTTTCTAAGTTATTACGTACAGTCTTATATTTGTTTCGATAATCAGTAAAAGTTTTCTTGTTAGCAGGTGTAGGGTTCTTTATATAGGCAATATACAATTTTTCCTTTTTTTTAATTGATCTTAGTAAGCCTCGAGTCATCCAAGGTTTCTGAAAAGTATTTTTCTTAGTAATTTTTTTATGTTGCAGTGGGCATGCTAGATTATAATTATGTTTAATTAAGTTTATGAATGAGGCATAGGCCAAATTAGCCTCGTTTGCCAAGCACAACTGTTGAACTGGTGTCCAGTCGGTTTTAATCAACAGTTCTTTAAACATGGCTACAGTTTCATGTGTTATAGTTCTAGTCAATTCAGTCTTGCCTAGATTACGGGGTCGCTCAGGTTTGTTAAGTAACCAAGTGATGATCGGTAGGTGATCAGAAATATCAGCCATAATGATAGCAGATTCAATAATATTATTAGCAGAATTTGTAAATATATTATCAATTAGGGTACTGGATGTAGAAGTGATTCTGGTTGGTTGCAGAATTAGTGGAAGAAAGTGTCGAGCAATCATAGATTCAAGAAAGTCATTGGTGGGAGAGTGATTAGACGAGGATAGAAGGTCAATATTAAAGTCTCCTGTTATCATTATCCTTTTATTATTATTTTTTGTTAAATATTCCATAAGTAATTCGAATTCCTGGATAAACATGTCGAGTTTCTGACCAGGGGGTCTATAGATGACACAAGTTAAGATATCAGAATTTTTGTGTTGAGGAAAGTTAAGAAGTAGGGTTTCAAAAGAAGTAAATGTGCCCGGCGTGTTAATTCTCTGGTAATCAAGCCCTTCCTTAACAAAGAAAGCAACCCCACCACCCCTTCCCTCCTTCCTGTTCTCATAAACAAAATTATATCCAGGGACATGGACAGAATTTACTGTATGCTCGCTTAGCCAAGTTTCGGTTACAGCTAGTAAATTGGTAGGTAACTGATTTAACAGGTACTGGATTTCGTTAATTTTTGGTAAAATACTCCTAGAATTAATATGCATAATGGCAAAAGAAGAAGAATCTGTTTGGAATTTTTTTGCTATTTCAGTAGTACTATGATAATTACATTCTTTTAAGAAGTCAGGGAAATAATTGGTGTCGGGATCAAGGTCCTTATTGTTCAGAAGCAATTGCTCATGCGCTTCGGCGTGAAACTTTCAGCGTTTAGTCGGGAGCGCCTCTGAATGGGAAATCTTGGGGCGCTATAACAAGTGTTCAAATACAATACATTTCAGTAGTACTATGATAATTACATTCTTTTAAGAAATCAGGGAAATAATTGGTGTCGGGATCAAGGTCCTTATTGTTCAGAAGAGGTTTTTTAGTATCCATAAAATCGATTATGTTCAATTTATTATGCTTTATGTTTTCACACCCATCAGTGGTTAAGGTTGTTGGTGGGACTAGTGTACACTTCATATTGGGTTGATAATTATTCAAAGACATTGGGGGGCTAAGGATATCACACACATTACATCGCCAAGGGTCTAATAGACTAGTCCAATTGTCATTAGTAATACAAGTCTCGTGCCAGGACTTCCCACAGAGTGAACAGGTATAGGTCTCATCCCAATCAACAATTAGTGATGTGCATACACAACAAGCAACCAAGTCGGCTATTTGCCGAGAATCGTCCATGCGATTAAATGTACAAACGAAAAAGAAAAATATGTGCTAGCCGAATCTATCGACACTTGTAGGATACATACCGCTATCCATTAAGAAACAATTAAATGAAAAATCAACACGATTGCTAAGAATACATCAGCAACTGAAGTCAAAATGATAAAGAAAAAACACTCAAGAATGTCACACTGTCTTGAAATCAGCGCTCCTCTCTTTTCCCCACTTAATAATAATAATAATAATAATAATAATAATAATAATAATAATAATAATAATAATAATAATCTTTTCTTTATTAAGCGCCTGACAAACGCACTGCGCTGTACATTTACATGTTATGCAATTGAAATCTTAACTACTGACAGAACAGACAGCCTGCAATACAACGGCGCTAATAGCAGCCTACAAAGCATATCCGCCCAACGGGACTCGAACTCGGTACCTTTCGCTCTCTACGCCAGATGTTATCCAATGCGCTATCGGGCCCCAAACCTCCCCCTTCCATTTCCCCTCTTCTCCCCTCCACTTCCACACCCCACCCACCCAGTTCCCCTTGCCTTTTAACCTTATTATTATTATTATTATTATTATTATTATTATTATTATTATTATTATTATTATTATTATTATTATTATTATTATTATTATTATTATTATTATCAATTTCATCAAAAGCGAATGATGCAGCAAATCAAGCTGACAATATTGTTGCTAGTATGATATTATTATTATTATTGTTGTTGTTGTTGTTACTGTTGTTGTTGTTGTTGTTACTGTTGCTGTTGTTGTTGTTGCTGTTGCCGTTGTTATTGGTGTTCGTGGTGGTGGTGGTGGTGGTGGTGGTGGTGGTGGTGGTGGTGGTGGTGGTGGTGGTGGTGGTGGTGGTGGTGGTGGTGGTGGTGGTGGTGGTGGTGTATTTATTAACATTATTACTATTAAGAAAAATTTAATGTGCGCAAGGTCACATAGAAATGAGAATCTGAGTCACGAAATGACAGCAGGACAAAACAGTTGCAACTACTCCACAGCATAACTTTCTAGAATTAATTTTTATGTAACTTCTGTCACAATATACGAATTTCGAAATAAGTCACTGTATAATGGAACAGTCTTCCAGCTTCAGTTCGACAGTGCATATCTGTTGCACAGTTTAAAACAAAATTAAAAACTCATCTGTTTACCTTGCACTATGACTAAGAATGTAGCGAAACGCGCTCTCGTGCAAGACTTTGTCTTGTTAAAGCGCGCTATAAATTGTCATTTGTATTGTATTGAATTGTATTGTACAACTGCTGTTAGGCCTACATATTGCATAAATAATGCATCTTTCCATATTAGCTGGCCATGTATAATTCTTCCATATCTCCTCGTTTATGATCAATCAGTTGCACTGGCTTCCTCTCACAGCCAGAATTCAGTTCAAAGTTCTTGTCCTAGTCCTAAGTCCGAATTGGGCATTGCTCCTAAATATCTTAGGGATTACATTCGCTCCCCTCTCTTCAGTTTCTGATCGACCTCTCCGCTCCTTGGTCAGGCATACTCTTTTTGTTTCACGAGTTAGGACCACTATGGCCCAAACTAGATCTTTTGCCACTATTGAGCCCTCCCTATGGAATGCCATTCCCTGCTCTCCTACGTGTTACCAATCTTTCTGGGTCTCTTCCTACAGCCTTCTCCCTCCTCAAAACCTTCTTCTTCTCTACGGGTTCTCGCACTGGGAGCGCTACTGAATTAAATGGCCACTGCTGTGAACGGTGCTATATAAATTAACAAATACAATACAATACAATACAATATAATATATCTTCAAAAGATGTCATTCGACTTACGTTGCAACGAGATCTCGTCGCGCAGGACTGGAAGAAGAAAGTGGTAGATATCCAGCAGATTTGGTTTCTCTGAAACCAAATTAAAAATCACTAAATTAAACTAATAATCAGAGGCAAAATTAATTTAAATAAAACAAACAATTTTTAAAAGAAACCCTTAATCATCCAGTGTTAATTGTAATCTCATAAGCAGAACTGCCTTCAGTCATTTATACATCTACAGTGAATGTAGAGGAAGTACATGTAGATGGTTAGGCCTACAATGTTACATATTTGTAGAAATATTTTCATTCACGGAAAACGGCAGCCAACTGGCTTAAACCCGTGTTTCCTGACCTCTACTTCGCCACTCAAGGGTGGCGTATGGGTGCTGTATGGGTGCCGCGACTGGATGGCGGAATGGATTAAAAATGTGAATAGGCTAACTACTGATTAATAAAGCTAACAATTTTCTGAAACTCAAAGTAGTGTAGAAATAGTCGCCACGCTGTTGTCGAATACGAGGAACATTTCCCGTCATTGAAATAGATTACAAACTGGAAGAAAAAATAAATGAAAGTAAGGTCAGGTGATGTTGACTAAATGACTTTTAGAAGCGGGTGTCTTGACCTAAGAAAAGATTGGGAACTACTGGTGTAATCGCCTGTCCTGTAATGCAGAGAGAATAGGTTCGAACCTCACTCGAAACGCAAAGCCCTGAGCAAGTCTTTCACTCACAAGTGCTCAGCGCCATGCCTCTACTCGTGCAGGCAGGATCAACCCCACCGTCGTCGGGCGGATTCCTCTCACTTCTTACCAGGATAGCGCTTCAGAATCCCCCAGTCTTCAATGTCTGCCAGGCTCGGCCTCTCCGGTCAGGCAGAGGTCTTAGCGATGCTAGCGACCACCGAACGTTGATCAGATGAAGAAGACGACAAGAGTCAAGTCAATGAAATCACTTGTATTATTCAACGTTAATATCAACGAAAACAACTGCACTGAAGGACGACTGACTTCGAATGTCTGACTACAACTGCTCAGAAAGAATCAAATCAACAACTAACACCCTGAGCGGCTTAAGCAGCGCTATTTATACACAACTGGCGGTCCCGGGGGGACCGGGGGGACCGGTCCCGGGGGGACCGGGGGGACCGTCCCAGGGGGGGGACCCGGGGGGACCGGTCCCGGGGGGGACCGGGGGGACCAAGGACTCAAACTGGACCCAATTACGGGCGGGGTCAATACGTCCATAACGTTACAACTTTCCCCCCTCTAAAGAAATGGGGATGTCCTCATCCCACTACATAACATCCTATTCTACATACAGTCATAATAAGTCTAGATGCAATATCAGCTAATCGCAACTAAAATCACCTATGCAATCATTCAACATTGGGGACCTGGCGAGACTGTCTTCACGGCATGACTACCCACTCACCCCGACAATATTATGCATAAAGGTCAACGTATCATCAAAAGAAATAACGCCCCGAACACCGGGTAAGCTAATGTCAGTAAAGAATGTTCTCTGAAAAGTAATCAATCTAATATCAGATTTCGCTCGCCATTGTCCGGCATAAGAAAACTAAACGGCACAGAATCTAACAGCTAATAAGAATCACGCGCACGGAGAATCAAAGGCTGTAATACAGGCATCTTATAGCCCCAATTCACATGATCATCAAAACAAAGGAAATCTCCCCGTTTATCGGGTATGCGATACAATAACATCTTCTTTAACTGAACAATACAGCCAACCTCACCATGGGGCGTCCAAGTGTCAATCGTCATCTTCTTCCGAGCTGAGGGTCTCGGCGCCCTCCGACGAATCATCCGAAGGAGTCCCGGAAGGGACATAATCGCTGTCATTGTCATCATCGGCGCCCGGGGACGAAGGCTCACTGACCGGATCTGCCGAAACCTCCGAACGAGCGTCGTTGTTGGAGGCGTACAGGACTTCGGGGGGTTCTTCTTCGCTCTCCGACTCCGAAGATATGACGATGGGCTGCGGCTGTGAAACCACCCAGGCCTGAGGGCGTCCCGTTCCGAGCCGGTATTTCTGGTAAAATCCCAGAGCCACGTCGGAAGAGCAGGCCGGGAACCTCCGACGCACTTCCGCTAGGAATTGCCCCTGGTCATACGGGGGGACCAGCTGGAGGGCCCACAGAGACATGGCGACGAGACCAGGCGAAGGCGACGGCGAAGCGCCGCCGGCCGCGAGCTCCTGGGGAGAGAACGGAGAGCAGGCTCTGTCCACTAGCGTAGGAAGCCGCACTTGAGCCGACAGCGACTTGATCAGCTCCCGATAAGCGTCGTTGTCACGATCGCGGTCGAAGACTTCCTCGGAGACAGCGACGCTGGGACCCGGCAACGGAGGCACCTCTCCAAGCCCATGATCGTTCTCCAAGGGCGACGGAGGCGGAGGCACCCAAGGCGACGAGGGGAACCTCCCCCGGTCGTCGTCATCGATCGGCGGAGGAACAGGTGTGGACAGTTCCCGCGGTTCATCGTCCCACACGTCGGTCACCCAGTTTGTTAGGGCGTCCGGCAGTCCAGCGTCTTCGGAGGGAGGGTCTGGCGGCGGTAGGCCCAGGGGCGGCACTCTAGGGTCGGTACTCACCAAGCCTTCGAAGATGTCTTCCGGGTCTGTTTCTTCCGACTGGACGGCGCCCAACACTGCAGGAAGAAAGCGTCCAAGGAGGGAATTTTCCTCCAACATCAAGGGCGCTGCGGCGGTTGGCGCCAACTCTCGGCTCGCGTCCGTCGGAGGCAGTAATTCTTGGACTCGGCAGACTTGCTCTCCATGGCATCTCCCCTCCCGTATATGACGTCGAAAGGAGCGACGGGTGTCAACCCCTCGAAACGTCTGAAGGCACCGTTCACACTGTCGAATCTCGACTGTAGCTCTCTTCTTCCCCATGTCTATCGTTCGAATGACAGTTTTCAAGCTGCGATCTGCTTTTGCATTGTCATGGTCGCCATGGCAACGCTTACGTCATCTCTTCGAGGCCAATCAGCATGTCGGTCCCGGGGGGACCGGGGGGACCGGGGGAGGGGGGGGGACCGGGGGGACCGGGGGGGACCCGGGGGACCGGGGGGACCGGGGGGACCGGGCGCTATCGAAAGCGGGCCGGCCGACGTACCTCCCTTCTAGGACGCCGAGAGATCATCGGAGCGTCGTCCGAGAGAGGCATCGGGGCGTCGACAACGTCCTCCGTCGAGTCCATTTCGCGACAGGGGCGTAGCTTGTCCACATGGACCGTAAGTGGGCGAGAGTGAGCTGACTTCCGGATGCGATAGTTCACGGGACCGCAGCGAGCCTCCACAGTGAAAGGGCCGGTGTACATCTTCTGCCATTTCGGGGAGCGACCTTGGTAGCGACGGGGAGTGAAATACCAGACCTGATCCCCGGAAGCAAAGTCAGCCGGGCGAACGCGTAGATCGTAGGCGCGTTTCTGACGTTCCGCGGCCACTCCCAAGTGTTCTCGCACCAGACGGTACGCAGCCTCCACCCTCGAAGCGAAGTCCCGCACGTAACTGGCATACGTGCTCGCTCTCCAGTCGGCATCCGGGACCCTCCCATAGACGAGATCCAGCGGGGCCCGCGTCTCACGACCGAACATCAGGAAGTTCGGGCTGAACCCGGTCGTCTCATGTAGCGACGCTCGGTAGGCAGCTAGGACATGGGGCAAGTGTTCCTCCCAATCCCTTTGATGGCTGCTTACCACCTTCCCAAGCATGGCATTAAGCGTCCTGTGAAATCGCTCTATGAGCCCATTCCCACTCGGGTGATAAGCAGAAGTGCGGACCTTATCTATTCCCAATAACTTACAGAGGTCCCGGAATAGATTCCCCTCAAAGTTACTCCCCTGATCTGTAAGGATCTGCAATGGTGCGCCATACCTTACGATCACATTCTCTACCAGGGCCCTAGCAACCGAAGTTGCCTCCTGATTGGCCATGGGAATTGCTTCGACAAACTTCGTAAAGTTGTCCATAACCGTGAGGATGTAGATGTTCCCTCGGCGACTACGGGGATGGGGACCGGTAATGTCTATGCTAAGGCGTTCCCAGGGTGCCCCGCATGGTAAAGGCTGCAGAGGTCCTTGACGTGGAGGTAATCCTCTATGATATTGGTTGCACTGGGGACAGCACTGGCAAAAGCGCCTCACGTCCCGGGACCATCCGACCCAATAGGCCCTACGCCTTACCTGCGCCCGAGTTCTTCGGACGCCCAGATGGCCTCCCGTGATCCCCGTATGAGCAAGTCTCATATAGGTTTCCCGCATAGCCTTGGGTACCAGTAACTGTTCTATCCCATCCGGGGTTTTTCGATACATTACCTCCTCACACAGATACAACCGATCCTTTTGGTGCCAATACACCTTCACGGCTTCGTTCTCCCGCAGAATATCCACTAAGTCCGGGGCCTGGACGCCTTCCTCTAACCACGGACGTACCACCCGAAGATCGGGGTCTTCCTTTTGGGCTTTTATCAAATCCTCCTGCGGATTGGGTTCAATATCCCCTGGCTGTTCTACCACCGTCTCGGTAACTGCAGCGACCGCACTTAAATCGTCGGCACCGCACTGCCGACAGGGCTTACGGGAGAGAGCATCTGCATTACCATGTTTCTGACCTGGCCGATGCAACACCTGGAACTCGAACTCTGCCAATCGTTCCAACCAGCGGCTTTGCTGGCCGATGGGCTCCGGAGTTCGCTGAAGCCACTGTAAGGCGGCGTGGTCCGTTCTCAATATGAACGGACGACCCAAGAGGTACTGGCGGTACAGCTTCGTGAAATGAACTATGGCAAGCAGCTCTTTTCGGGTAATGCAGTAATTTCGCTCTGCCGTTGATAGCAGGCGACTCCCATAGGCGATTACCCGCTCTTCTCCATCAATCCTCTGGGATAGTACAGCCCCTATGCCAACGTCACAGGCATCACAGTCCAGGACGTAGGTACCCTCATCCTTAGGTAAAGCTAAGACAGGCGTGGTCGTCAGAGCGCGCTTCAGAAGTTCAAACACCTCCTGACAGGTGTCATCCCACGCAAACGCTCTACCCTTTTTCGTCAGCGCGAACAGAGGAGCAGCCAATACCGAAAAATTGCAGATAAACCTCCGGTAGTACGAGCACAGCCCGAGAAAAGAGCGCACATCCCTCAGTCGTTGCGGAACCGGCCATTCCACAACCTCGCGGATCTTGGACTGATCCACGGCTACTCCATCTTGAGTCACTATGTGACCAAGGAAGCAAACAGCCCTGCGCAGCAAGCGGCACTTACTGGGCTTCAATTTTAAGTTAGCCGTTCTCAGTCGCTCGAACACCTTACCCAACCTCTGCAAGTGTTGCTCGGGCGTATTCCCGAAAATGATTACATCATCGAGGTAGACCAGGCAAATATCGAAGTTGAGTCCGGACAGGACAATGTCCATCAACCGTTGGAAGGTTGCCGGCGCATTGCAGAGCCCGAAGGGCATCACCTTCCATCGATAGATACCTCGACGCGTGACGAACGCGGTCTTGTCAGCGTCCCTAGAGTCCATGGCCACCTGGTGGTAACCACTCCTTAGGTCTAAGGTACTGAACCATCCTCCACCGGAGAGGGCATCCAGACATTCATCGATTCTGGGAAGCGGGTAGGAGTCCTTCCTAGTTCTTTCATTTAACTGCCGATAATCTACACAGAAGCGGAGGGTTCCGTCCTTTTTACGGGCCAAAACCACGTTAGCCGCCCACTCGCTAACGGCGGGTTCAATCGTCCCAGATGCTAACATGCTATCCAGCTGCTCATCGATGGCAGCCCTATGAGGAAGTGGTTGGCGCCGCAGAGGCTGTCTTACGGGACCTGCATCTCCCGTATCGATCCTATGAGTGGCCACATTTGTACGGCCCAGATCACCTTCCCCTACCGAGAAAACATCGCTAAATTCGGTTAAAAGTTCCCGCAATTGTTCTCGGGTCTCGGGCATCACTTCCTCCGGGAGATCAGCTAATAACATTTCGCAAGGAACCGCCTCACCAACCGGCTCCTTGCCTTCTTCCAGTGTTTCCCTATACTCAACCTCTACAGGGTGCAACCCTCCCAGCAGTTGGTCCTTAACTAACCTAACAGGATCCTCCGTCAAATTAACTACACGGACCTGGGTCGTTCCGGCGTCGTCGCCTACCACAACCCGTGCGAGATGGACTCCAGGACTTATTTCCTTAGCATCTGTCATCCAGGCCGGCGCTACGGACGACAAATCTCCAAACAAAGTTTTTACAGGGACATCAAACTGGCACTTGGGCGAGACCACCACATCTTCAGCGACAATCACCCTACGGCACCATCCAGCTCCATTACCCCTTACAAGAGAGATGCGTTTACGGCCAATAAACAGAGCCCCAGTCCCAAAACCTAGGCGGCAGCGGTGCTCCCTCAGCCAATCCATACCCAGCATGGGGTCGGCTATCTGGTCGGACACCAGAAATGAACTAGAAATTTCAAAACCACTGCGGACCTTGATGGGGACCCTTATCTCTCCCAGCACCCGTATATCGGACCCGTTAGCAGCCATCAAATATCGGTCACAGGGACGGATCTCTAACCCCAGGACAGTAGAGGCAGGTATTAGGCTCACCTCCGATCCCGTGTCAACCAGGCAGAGCTGCGAGCGTCCGTTGATCGTCCCACGGACGTAGACAGCGTTGAAGGTGGCTCGGTTGGGCACTCTTGGATGGGTCGTGTGATTGGCGGCCACCGGCTCCGTTGGCGTCGAAGTCTGAGTTTCTGTCTCGGTCGCGTTCGGGCGATTGCGGGCCCGGCGCGACTGGCGGCAGTTGCGAGCGTAGTGGCCGGGTTGGCCACAGTTGAAGCAGGTCAGCTCCCGCCTGGAACTCCCTGAGTTGCTGGCGTCGGCGTCACCGGGGCGACTGCGGTCTCGTGAACCCGGCTCTCGGTTGCGGTCTCCGGGGCGAACGTCTCGGCCCGGATCTCCATCAGTCGACGTACGACCTCGCAGCTCCCGGAACTGTCGGTCGAACTTTCCTTCGAATTCACGTTGCCAGCGGCGTTGCTCTTCCCTCTGAGTTATCAGGAACTGGTTCAACTGCGCCTGAATCTGGTCACCGACATCGGTCTCTCGAGTGCCTCGCACCCGGTTCGGCGGTCGTCTTCGGTCGTCTCGATCATCAGGCTCCAGCGGTCTCCTCCGGTCGTCCAGGTCCATCGTGCTTCGGTAGGCCTCCAGACGAAGCGCCGCCCGGTAGGCTTCATCAAGCGACTTGGGTTCCCGCTCACGAACTTTGAGCGAGAGCTCTCGATCCCTCATCGCCTCCAGGAAAGCGTCTTTGGCGATGATCTCCGTGGTTTCGTTGGCGGGGACCGGATAGGCAAGCACCACCAAGCGACGAATTTCATGGAGAAGGTCGGATAGGCTTTCCCCGGCGCGCTGGCGCCGGTAGTAGAGTTGCGTCCGGAAGGTCTCGGCTTGGCCCTCCGTCCCATAGCGTTGACGCAGCCGTTCAGTCAACTGTTCGTAAGTTACCTCCGGCTGGGCCCCGAAGTCCCAAAGCAGCTGAGTGGCGGCTTTCTCCAGTGAGCAGCGGAGGAAGTCGATCTTGTCCGAGGCCGTCCATCGGTTGTGCCTCGCACAGACCTCGAACTGGGATAGGAATGATTCAAGCGAGCCTGTCCCATCGAAACGCCCGGGTTTCATCTGCATCGGCCGGCTCTTCAGCAGGCCGCCGACGCCCTCGAGAAGCCCTGGAAGAATCCCTGACTCGTCCTTCACTTCCCGGCTGACAGGTTCTGTAGATCTCCTTCGGTCAATCGGTTCCTTCGGCCTCTGCTCCTCGAAGCCAAAGTCGTCTGGCAGGCTGTTCCGGTCCGGCTTGATCTCCATCGGTCGTCTTCTCTCGGCGGGCGTGGAGCTTCTTGGCTGCAGGACGTCAAAGTCGACCAGCTGGTAGATGCGTGTGTCTTCCTCGTCTCCCATCGGCATTCAGCGTTCTGCGATCGTCTAACACCCCACTTCGCGGGTACCAGTGTAGAATTCTTGGGGCTGCCTCTTCTCGTGTAGGCAGGATCAACCCCACCGTCGTCGGGCGGATTTCTCTCGCTTCTTACCAGGATGCCGTTTCAGAAATCCCCCAGTCCTCAATGTCGGCCAGGATCGGCCTCTCCGGTCAGGCAGAGGTCTTAGCGATGCTAGCGACCACCGAACGTTGATCAGATGAAGAAGACGACAAGAGTCAAGTCAATGAAATCACTTGTATTATTCAACGTTAATATCAACGAAAACAACTGCACTGAAGAACGACTGACTTCGAATGTCTGACTACAACTGCTCAGAAAGAATCAATCAACTAACACACTGAGCTGAACTCTGACGGAATGCACTCTGACTGTCTTAAGCAGCCGTATTTATACACAACTGGCGGTCCCGGGGGGGACCGGGGGGGGGGACCGGTCCCGGGGGGACCGGGGGACCGGTCCCCGGGGGGACCGGGGGGACCAAGGACTCAAACTGGACCCAATTACGGGCGGGGTCAATACGTCCATAACGTTACACTAAATGGGTGTAACTTAAAGTAAACAGTGAGAAAGTAATATACAATATACAATACAGTATCGTATTTCATATGGCGCTCCTTCCAAAGCTCAGAACTGCACACGACTATACATACGACAGAGCATCGCTGAATTGCTCAATGCTGGCATTGCGCAATTGTGCGCGAAGGATTTGCTGAAGGTCCATACACTGTCACCGTCTCAGTGTAGGCTCGAACCCGTACTGTCCGTCTCACAGGCCGAGCGGTCTAACAAATCGGAAACCGTGCCACAAAGCAAACAGTGAGTACATGCTGAATCTTAACTAAAACAATATTTATAGGCCTACCATACCTGTTGCCGGGTCTGACCAATATAGCAGTCTGAACTGGTCGTTGCATTCGGCACTGTCCGGATGACTGAGAATGGCTTTCAGCGTGAAGTAGAAGGCATCTCTTTCAGCGTACAGCTGGTCCTTCGTCAGGCCACAAAGGCTGAAGTAATACGTCTCGTACATGGTCAGCAGCGGAGTCGCCAACTCTCCAACAAAGTAGTACTCCTGCTGTTTCTGAGATTTCAGTAGAGCAGCACAACTCATAAAATCGTAATCACAAGCTCGATATTTTCTTAAGCGCTACTTAATAAGCAGCTGTAAGACATCGGCTTATTAAAAATGCTGCGTCAAAGAAAAGGATCCTGTTGATTAGAGAACAGATAGAGAAGTAGATATGTTTGGGTCGATAGAATTGGAAAGACGGTGCATTGGGATTATTGTTCTATGAAAGACATTCATAAATATGACATAGTTCTGACTCCACCCTAACTCCGCCACTGTTTGTACTCTGACAGTGCCAGTCCCAAGCCTGGATGAGGGAGGAGGGCGACGCTAATGATATTTGCTATCACACAGTGTCGTTAAACTGACACTAATACTAATTATGACTCCAACCTCCCGTTGTCCATATTCGACCACACAGCATTATAATTCCTATTTCCTTTGCAGACACCGCACAGCCGCACTCCAACCAAGTTCTAAGGCCTAGGTCAAGCTACCATAAACAAATGAACCTAATATTATTATCACAAACAAGTACACAACATGACCATAAACATATACACCTCATGATCAAAAACAAATATACCTCATGAACATGTACACATACTCCTCATGACCATAAACAAACATACCTCATAACCATAAGCAAGCATACCTCATTATCAATCAGCTTGTACAGTGAGCTCTTGTAGTCGCGTTTCTTGTTGCCAGCTCGATTTCCAACACGGACAACGAACTTTCCAGTAAATTCTATCTTTCCAGTAAATTGTATCTTAGGTGGCGATTCCAAATCGGCAGCACTTTTAGGTGGCGGTTTCAAATCGGCAGCACTTTTAGGTGGCGGTTTCCAATCGGCAGCACTTTTAGGTGGCCATTCCAACTCTGTAGCACAAAAGCAGCTCTCCGGCATTATGATCAGCATCCTCTGTACGGTCTTTTGCACAAGGTCTGGATCATTTTTCAGCGTTTCCTCAATCAACCGCTTCTTGAAATCTGACAGAATCACAGCAGCATTCTTCTTTAAATTAAATGCTACTTAGATACAGAAAAGATTGGTCATTGTGTAACCTGGCTATTTTGTAAGCTGGATATTATGTTAAATGGCTATTACTTATTAGGCCTACTTTACCTGGATATTATATCGCGTGGATATTATGTTACCTGGTTATTGGAATACCTGGATATTGTTAGGAGGTTATTATTTTACCTGGTTATTTTGCAGCCTCGTTATTACGTTAGGCCTACTTGGTTTTTATGTGAGCTTGTCATTTTTTACCTCATGATACGACTCATTATTTTCGAGTTGTTTCCAAGTTTATTTTGTAACCTGATTATGATGTTACCTGGTAAAACGAGACGAAGAAAGCCGTAGTAGTAGCCGTAAGCTGATCCATATCCAATGTTCTGTTTCGGCAGGACAGCTAACTTCACATTGGGCTCTGAATCCAAAATTTAATATGCAATAAATTCATTTAATGCATTTAAAAAATCATAAAAGTTTATTTGTTGATTTATTTCCGACTGCGTTGCTTTTGCGATGGTCATCAATGCCAATATTTGAACGCGATTAACTTAACCCTGTAATCGGTGATCCTAATGCCTAGGCCTTTTCAACCTCTTGTTTTCCTATATTAATGCATTTAACCTGTATGTACTGAGCTGCGGTTTGCCAGCCTGATTGGTTCTAATAAACGAAGATATATACAATTATGTGATAATTATGTTGATGATTGATGATGACGCAGTTACAATATCATAACCAATTTACTATCATAGTCATAATAATAGTGCCACTTCAAGAAAGAACTATATCAGGAGCAGCTAGCAACATCGCTGATAAGTTTTAAGTGGTGCTATATAAATTCTAATTACAATTGCAATTACAATAATTATTATCAAATTATCATTGATTCTGTATTGTCGTCATTATTAGCGCATTTGCAGTGTATTTAGTTAAATTAACTTGCGCTTCATTAATATTCATACAATAAATAAAAAGTTGACAATAATAATTACAAGAATGATCACTGCTGTTGTTGTTATCGGCATCATCATACGTTTTATCATCATCAGGTATTCGAGCCTCCTCTAAGACAGCTATTGCGTGACAACTTTGAGCAAATCAGTAACCTATAGCTACTGCTTAAACTGAATATTTCTTATTGGATAGCAGAGCTACAGTGATATATATATATATATATATATATATATATATATATATATATATATATATATATATATATATATATATATATATTCAAATTAATGAACAACCAAAAAGCCAGTAATCAAAAGCAAGACGTACCTTGGGTGATTTTTTTCACAAACGGCACCATAAATTCCTTATCATTCAACTTCTCCGGTTTAAATGGATGTGGTGATGTAGGTGTGAATTCTCGCAGCCTCTGTGGAATCACTTCCAGATCCTCGCTTCTCAGAATGATCACTACGTCGCGAGAGAAACGCTCGGATTTCTCGATCACAGCTGATGTCTCCATTTGGTACCAGCCATTCTTCACGTAGTCAGACGTAAGGAAAAGTAGGCATTTCTTACTAATACCTACTCCTTCTCGTATGGATTCTTTGATGCTATCACTCATAGATCGGAGGTAGCAAATCACTCCTCGGTTTTCCAACTTTACACGAAGGTCACGGACGATGTCCTTATTGGCTGGCGCAAATCCAATATACAGGTGACATCTGTATGGACCTTCCAAGTTTCGGGTGCTGACTTCTTCGTTATTCATGATTCAAGGTGGTTTAAACTTTTCGATCAGAGTTTTAGCTCAAAAGACCTGAAAGAGCCATCAGCAATTGCATTACATTGTAACGTACGTTAATTGCCTCAATTCATGGCGTCAATCCAACAAACAACTCTTTTATCTAATCTGATCTAGCCTACTCTGGAAACTTCTATTAGGCCTATAGGTCCTATATTTATCATTATTCCAATATATGCATAGTGTTTCAGTTGTAGACAGAACTGGGAAGGCCGAAAATTTGTACAAATTGCCACAAAGTAAATGAGCGCAGGTCGAAATCTAATGTTGTTAATATGCTGCACACGAAACA
>JACEVL010001929.1:0-21318 GCA_020284085.1 Aporrectodea caliginosa
GTCGTATACTACGTAGGCCTATAGGTTGTTTTGTATTATGTTGCGTTGAGCTTAACGCAAATTAACTTAACGAAACAAAGCATGATATAAGATCAGATTAGACAGAGCGAGATAATTAGTCAATTTATTGGTTATTACATAATTTATTGCTTATTGATTCCACGATTTATTGCGTAAGCTATTCCGCGGAACTATGGTTGTGAAAATCTGGTATAAGACAAGGCATTGAAGACAAGATAAGTTAAGATAAGTATAAAGATAAAATAAGATGAAATAAGACGAGATAATGATAACATAACGCAGCATAACATAACATGTTATGCCCGTTATGTTTTGTTAATCAATTATCTGGGCTGTTGAGTGATCGTAGACATGAACCCCCCAAAGACCGACCTGCACCTCAGCGTGGTGGGGGGTGAACAGCCAAGTAAGGGAATGCCTGGTGAGGCTATGCCATCAGGGGAGAAGGCTCCGGCCGAAGAACCTCCTAGGGCGCTACGCGAGGTGGACAGGCTCACCAGGAACCCCGAAAAGCTGGCCAACGCAGGCGGCAGGTGCTGGAAGGACATCTTTAGAGCGAAGGAGGTCACGACCCGTCGAATGGGTTAAGACCCACCGGTCTCCTTACCCTGCCAGGAGAGGATTGGTCACCGTCTGGCAAAATGACCAAGAAACCCTTATGATGACGATGTACTGGTAGAGGCTATATACAACCAATCAAGGAGTGCGGTCAGGGTGGATGGAGAACTGACGGAATGGTTTGGAATTACGGTGGGAGTGAGACAAGGCTGCGGAATGTCACCGGACCTGTTCAACCTATTACTGGAAATAGTGATGAGGCTGGCAAAGGAAGGGAATGAGACAGGAGTCAGCCTAAATGGAAGACCGTTGAACAATCTTAGATTTGCCGACGACATCGATCTGATGGCCAATACCCGGGAGGAACTACAGGACCTGACGAACAGAGTAGACAGAACTAGCAGGAGAATGGGACTCAAGATCAACGAGGCGAAAACAAAAACGATGATCATCGGGAAACAACATGAAGATCTAAGAGTGACAATAGGGGGAGAGACACTGGAACAGGTTACAAAGTTTGTATATCTGGGAGGCATGATGACGGAGGATGGACGATGCGAAGAGGACATCAAACGAAGAATCGGGCTGGCTTGTGCGGCCTTTGGAGGACTCAACAAAATGTGGAAAACGAAAAGCCTCTCAATCAGGACCAAGATGAAACTCTACTATACCCTGGTGGAACCAGTATTACTATACGGATCGGAGTGCTGGTGCCTGAGGAAAGAGGATGAGAGAAGACTATTGGTGGCAGAAATGGGGTGGTTGAGGAGAATCATGGGTAGAAGCAGAGAGAGACAAAATAAGGAATGATCAAACAAGAAAAGACCTCGGAGCGGAGGAGACGGTGATAGAGAGAATTGGGAGACGAAGACTTGGATGGTACGGACACGTGAGACGGATGGCGGGAGAGAGACTGCCCAATGCGGCGCTACACGGTCACGTGGAGGGAGAGAGGAGCAGGGGAAGGCAACGGAAGACCTGGATGGACAACATCCAAGAAGACCTACAGAAGAGGGGTACAGACATAACAAAGATCGGCAGCATAGTACAGAATAGAGAACAATGGAGAGGCTTCATAAGGGCCTCATCGTCGGGAAACTGACGGAAGAGAAATAAGAAGAAGAAGACATGAACTGTCTGTTGATGACCATGGAACGAAAATGTCCTCTTGGTGCTACTGATTTAACATGTCTGGTAGTGGGCTACAATGCAAGTTCCTTCACATGAGACAGATTTTGAGATCTTATTGGCTGTGTCATGTTTGACATTTGCAGACGATTTAACTCGACTAGCCTGTGGTGTGACTGTCATGTATGTATGCGTGTATGTATGTATGTACGTATGTATGTATGTATGTATGTATGTATGTAAGTAAGTATACGTGTATGTGTGTATAATGTATATATGACATGTATACGTGTATGTATGCATGTGTATGGGTGTATGTATATATGTGACCAACTACAGTTGACTTGTACTAATGACTGTAACATCAATCGCCATCACTCAACTTAGTTGGTAATTAAGAAGCTCTAATTAGTGGGACCTATAGGTCCCTTCAGGGTCCTCCTTTTGTCCCCAACGAAGAACTTTCTTCCAGTGTGATTTTCGTTAACGATAACGATAACGAAAATGTTCGTTAACGAAAATAAAATGACTTCGTTAACGATAACTATAACTATAACTAAAAAATATCATTAACTATAACTATAACTATAACGAAAATAACACTAACGAAAATTCATCTTTATTTTCGTTAATACAAAAATAAAAATAGGAAGTGCAATATGGACGATTCGACATAAATGAGAACGAAAAATGCGAAATTTTTATTGTGAAATTTGTCAGTTACTTTGGAAACTCGTGTATTCATGAAGCTGACTGTACCCATGCTTCAAAGGTTTTCATAGCTCTGAGTAAATTGTGAAACAGCGTATTAATACGCACAATTTTGCTTATAGACTTAATTATTGTAACTAAGTAGTAACTAAAATTAACTAAAATAAAAATCCATTAACTATAACTATAACTATAACTAAAAAATAATACTAACTATAACTATAACTATAACTAAAATAAAAAAATCATTAACTATAACTATAACTATAACTAAAATAAAATCTGTAAGGAAAATCACACTGCTTTCTTCTGGTTCTTACAAAATGCAATTCATGAATTTGCACTGGACCAATAAAATATTGATCGAATGATTTATTTATTTGTATAACGCCTTAGAACGTTGCATTCTTATTATGTTTTACGTTCATACATTCTTACATCGATTGAATTAATCAACCACGCGTATACCCAGAGCTTTGCGCTCTTGACTACTCTATTACAGAAGTTCTTGCATCTACGTAAGTCTCGTACGCGCTTGGTGGTCGTGCGCGCGTGGATTCGTAGACACGTGTATACGTGATCTGAAACGATGATAGGTCGCATTACGTCAGATATACTGAGTCCATATCCATGCGGTATCACAGAAAGCGGAGCGTAGAGGTGTACACAAACATACATACACAGGTTCATAATATATTGTGGACGGTATAAATAGATCGGATTTTTGGGTGGGATTGATGAATAAATTACTCTTTCAAATTATCAGGTTTCCTGCACACGCGGGCGGCGACGGAACGCCCTTCCCACCCTAAGGGAGAAACTGTCCCCCACGAATATGAAAGAGGGCTAACCGAACTTTATGTGCTCGGTACGTATATATATATATATAAGGGGTAGACATTTTAATATATATAATATATATATTATATATATAATGTATAGTGTCTACGCCTATACGACTATATGTATATACATATTTAATATAAGCCTAGACTATGGACTTTATATTTCTATACTGACTATGAACTTTGGAGTCATACCACATACTGGTTCACCGTGCTTTCATCTGCATTAAACCGTCCTTCTGTAAAACTCGTGTCCTTGTGGAACAGTCTTGTCCATCTGGAACAGTCTTGTCCTTCTGGAACAGTTTTGTCCTTCTGGAACAGTTGTCCTTCTGGAACAGTCTTGTCCTTCTGGAACAGTCTTGTCCTTCTGGAACAGTTGTCCTTCTGGAACAGTCTTGTCCTTCTGGAACAGTTGTCCTTCTGGAACAGTCTTGTCCTTCTGGAACAGTCTTGTCCATCTGGAACAGTCTTGTCCTTCTGGTCTCGGTCTCGGAACCATACATACAATACTTATATGCAGATCTTTACGATTATGAACACCATGTAGGCTATGTATATATTAGTATATATGTATATATTATGTATGTATATTTAGTATATATGTATATATTAAGGCCGATGCATATTGTACATTTAGATATATATTAATATACATCATTGCATATAAACAGCCTAAAACAGGGAAGCTGTTGTGCAGATGGTTTCTTGCGTCATAGCAAAACGTCGGAATTCAACAACAAGAAATATTGGAAATCGGTTTTCGCTCGTTTACTTCTGAAGTCAGTTGAATGCCACAAGAGACATGTCTGCTGCTCCGATGAAGATATTCTTATATCGGTTAAATATAAACGGATCTTACGTCTATGATATTGCTGTCGTTTATATACAGTTTTTTTCACTCTGCATGCTTCGTCTTTTCTGGTTCTTCGTCTTGTTTTTTAGAACGTTCCTGTCTCAGATGAGAAGCTTCAACTGCATGCTAAGTGTAACTTGACAACTATTGTAATGTTGCAACTGTCGTCACTCTTATTTTACTATAAGAACATGATCTAATTTAGTCTAGTCTAGTCTAACCTACCCTATAAGAAGTAGAGCAGTCCCTGAGCTATATATAGCCTGACAGGCAGCCGTGGGTAAAAAGGGAAATATTTTATTTTATATTTAGGCCTACTTTCAGAGCCATCATGATTTATGGCTCAACTGTAAACGTTATAATGTTGTGCTAATGAAAGCATATTAGATTCCACACCTGCAGTCTATATACTGTACGCGATTTGAGCCTTAACGACTTACTAAACAGAGACGTTTGTAAACTACGTGCAGACATGTTTGGATGAATATTAGCCAAACTATCCAAATCTGTCTCAACCACGGCTGTCAACAGAAATTCCGTTTGGCTAATCATTTGGAACTCTTACGAATGATACTGGATCATGGTCTAATTTCGTACTAAACGATTTCGACGTGCTGGGGACGATGGAGCAAAAAACTGACTATAGGACAGGGCATTATGATCTTGTAGTTTCTCATACTATAGAACAGCTATGGCTCAGTCCCGGTCTTTTACCTCCATTGGTCCCTCTCTTCGCTGTCTCCATCTACTCTCTCTCAAATTCTAGCTAGTTACCCCTCCTCCTCCTTTGCTTTTCTCAAAACCTATTTCTTCTCTTGTGGCCTTACGCACTGCATGGGAGCCAATGGCGCTTTGCCTTAGAGTAGCGCTTTAGAAATGTGACGTTTCGTCGTTTACGATTACGATTTAGTATAGGTCTAGGCAGAGGCGGCGCCAGACATTTTTTGTAACAAGGGCATATCCAGGGCAGTCATACAAGTAACCAGTGCAGGGTCGGTTTGTGCCCCAAATAAATTCTGTGCAAGGCAAAAATTCTGACAGGGCAACGACCAGGGCAAAGGCTTTTTTACCAAGGCATTTGCCCTGGCTTGCCCTGGTGTAGTGCCGCCACTGGGTCTAGGCAAAGCTATGTATGTAGGCTAACTTATCCATTTCGCATGATTTCAACAGAAGACTTGCACTACATATTATATTGCACTTTTGCACCTAATTGCCTGTCGTCGTTCGTCATCCTTGACGCAACGCGGTGCAATAACTGTTCATGCATGGTGTCATTTGTCAGCTCTGGATGGAAATGATTTGGTTGGACTGTGTGTGAGTGCGGTAGCACTAGCCTTAGCCCGATAGCGCATTGGGTAACACACTGGCATAGAGAGCGAGAGGTACCGAGTTCGAGTCTCGTAGGGGGGGACATGCTTTGTAGGCTGCTATTAGCGCCGTGTATTGCAGGCTGTTAGTAGTTAAGATTTATGTCTTCTGTCATTTGTGTTCTTGTGAATTGTTTCAATTGCATAACATGTAAATGTACAGCGCAGTGCGTTCGTCAGGCGCTTCAATAAAGAAAAAGAGTATTATTATTATTACTGCTGGCTGACTTGTCGATTTATCTGGGCATTGCTTGATAGCCAATGTAGGCCCTACTTTCTCTTCTTAATGCCATCGTTTAGGCTTGCGTTTGAGCGGATGGGGTATAGCCACCTTCTGACAGAGCCCCTGCTGCGAAATGCTCATCATGGCAACTTCACGAGGTCCCCTCTGTATAGTGCACAGAGTGCGTGGTGGACGGCTCAGTCCTCGCCGATATACGCCTATATATATATAATTATGCGAGTGCCCAAGGATAAAGAAACCGAAGGTCGAACAATGGAAATCATCGACGCACAGGAAGGAAGGCAACGAGAGACCACGCATTACTGTCCCGCGAGTTAAACTGAAAATGGAGCCGGAGCAAGCTGAAGGAGAGGGCTGGGAAACGAGACGAACCAAAGAAGAAGAGATAGGCTACGTACATGTATAAAGCATCTTTGATTAACTTACAATACAATACAACTGCATTTGATATCGCCCTTCTTCCTGTCACCCAAAGCTCAGAAGTGCACACGACTCGGCGGCACATGCAGAATTGCAGATGCAATTATATATATATATGATATATATAGTCCCTATAGTCCCTACACAGTAACCGCCCCGGAATATACGATCGAACCCGTTCTCTCCGCGTTACAGGCCAACCGCTCTAACCAGTCGGCCACTGTGCCATGCAACTTCTTCTGATTCAGCGCTATACTATAGTGTAATTTTTTAGTACGATTAGAATTTTTAAGCAACTAAGCGCTACATGTGAATAATCGCTTCAACCTTCGCCGAGACAGAAACCGATTCAAGAGTCGACCGGTTTATTATGAAATCGACCGCCTCGATGAACGCATTCTCTGCATCTATTTGTATCGGCTGTATAGGCCTACTCCTCCACAAAGCTCCTCTTTCGCTGTCTGGTTTCCGAGCAAATTAGTTTTATTCTTCGCACGGTATCTATGGAGAACCCTCTGACTTGGTGCAGCTGCATGGTGAATGAGTTTGTGCCGTACCTTAGCTCTTAAGTGTAGCTTACAGGCTACAGCTGAGAAATTTCCGAGTTACCATTACGATTTCCAACAAATAATACGCGACTCTGACTTCAAGTATCGAATCTCGGTGCTGAGTCTGACATTGGTAATTCCCTGTCGAGCTGTAAGGATATATTGACCGTTGATACGACTTTTGACTGCTATAGACTGCTGTAAGTAACTGTCATCTCCGCATATACACAGTACAATACAATACAATACAATAAAATACAATACAATGCGACTTAAATTTGATAACCTCTCCCCTTACAAAGCCGAAAGGTGCACTCTGCGCTAACCTCACGATGTTAAATGTAATTTTGAACAGATTATTATTTGTCAGTTCGCAAACATTGCTCAGGTAACTAGAAGAGTCACCAATGGCAGAGTTCCCATATAATAGGCTATATAAGTCGTGTGACCAGTTTAATTCACAACGGATAAAGTAAGGTTCAGTTCCAAGTCCTGATCACAAGGTCAGACAGATGGTAGCCTACTTGGAAGAAAATAGAATGGCGACATGTTTTGCGCTTCAGCCCTTCCATAGTGCCCACGTGGAGCCCATATATGGAACCGTTACAGGGTCCCAGATGGGTCCCATAAAATGTCCATGAGCATGATGATAGGGAGAGAAGCATTCATAAATTCCTGCAATACCTCTCTGAGCACGATCGTATACGCAAGCTTTAAATAAATGGACGACCTAAACTATAAAATGTAAGCATATCTCATTTGTGAACGAAATTTTTTAAGCGTCATAGAGTTTCGTTTGCACATGAAAATGCTTCCGACTTTAGTTTAGTTTAGATCCATTTATGTAACGTCTGCCTATATTCGATCGTGCTCAGAGACGTGGATAAATTTACAGCTAATTTTTTGGCTCTAAACATGATAGGCCTAACAGCATTTTTAAATTCTTTGTCAGCGACATTAATTAATGCATCAATTGGATAATAAGAGCGAAAATATTTTTAGAAGACCCCTATCGTCTGCAATAGCTGTGTAAATGAAGCAATGAAGATATAATTTATGCACATCAAAAATTGTAAAGGGGTCTTGTAGGCCTGTTGAGCCCTGTCACACCCTGAATAGAAGGCATCATTTGTTCCCACAGGTGGCCTTTGTACGAGGGAAATTGCTGACGATTTTTTATTTTTAAGATAATATAATAGCCCTGTAAGACCCCCACCCCCACCAGACACCGCAGAGCTTCAACATTTTTGCTAGAAGTTCACGATCGACTGTGTCAAAAGCTCTACGTAAATCGAAAAATACGCCAATTGAAGAGTTTTTAGCCATATTATATTTATATAGGGGTCTATTTCAAAACACATACGTAAATTCAAGGTATACTATAGATTCTATTTTCTGTCGTTTTCTGTGGGCCCTTACACAGTCTAGTAGAACCGTCTCGGTAAATCTAATGTGAGGATTTTAAAATGGATTCGGTATAGCTGGGTCAGAGTTTAGAATTCGTTCTGTTTCACTCTCCGTTTGCCAATCTCTTCCGCTGACAGCTTTAGGGAAAAGTTCGATCCTTCATGGACCAATTGAAAACCAGCCAGAAATGATCAAACACTACAATCCTTAGACATGCACATCATCAGCACATGCATACTTCGTTTCGTCGTACATGTTGCCCTCGCTCCATAACATAACATAAGGGAAAACTTGTAAAGCGTAACTTCCAGAAGAAATAACAGGAGCGCTTGAGAAATTTGTGGTTTACGATACGATTACGAATGTGTTTTCCTGCAGCAATGCCTGCAAGAAGCTTCCAATACCAGTGTAGATTGTAGAAGGAGAGGATGTCTCGGACGGAGTGATGCCTTATCTTTCTCTGTAATATCTTAGCGCATCTAGTTCCGTATATGCGCTGAGGGCGTTGCATGATATACTGATAACAAACTCACCGTTGGGATGATCTTAAGACTCAGATAAAAAAGTTCAAAACACAAACAAGTGTTCTTAGATCGGAATGATTCACACGATCTGCAGACGCGACAAAGTCGTTGCTTATGATATTCTTGATACTTGTAATGAAGCCGCAGCTGGAATTAGGCCGCTGCAGTGGCGTCTACCAATGGGGGCGGTTGGGGTTGTGAGAACGATCTTCCACGGTTGCAACAAGTGGGGGTTGAACGTCCATTAATTTACAGTTCTCAGTGAGTAGTAGTAGTTTCAGTTTAACGACACTGCGTGATAACAAAAATCATTAACGTTGCCCTCCTCCTTAATCCAGGCTTGGGACTGGCACTGCCAGAGTACGACCAGTGACGGAGTTAGCCTGAGTGACTCCTGAGAAGTGTTCGCCAATTCCAGGTATGATGGGGGGTGTGATGGTGGGGGGGAGATTCAGTGGTTCAAATCTTTTTTATCGTGTAACAGCTGCAAGTGAATGTATGCTAATCGAAACAGATTATGAAAATGATCGATTTTCGCATGCATTAATTTTTCAAAACTAAAACGTGCATGCCATAGCGATCTTTACAGTTAATACGCATTACACTCTACAAGAACAAGCCTTGTAGGACGCTGTTGAAAATTTTATTGTATCCCTGTTAAAATGACCACCCTACTCGGCATATAAAGGTGTGTGCACGCCAAACATCTCGCTCACTTTCTGGTTTGATATCTTCCCCACCAGGGCCTATTTTAAAGAATTTTTCACCAAGCACGTCCCCCCCCTAAGAAAAAATTGTGAAATTGCAAATGCCTGTTTATTAATAACTAAATGCTTTAGCACATCTATCACACTTGTAAGGTCTTTCTCCAGTATGAGTTTGATTATGCGTTTCTAGCTTATATTAATAAGTAAATGGTTTAGCACATCTATCACACTTGTAAGGTCTCTCTCCAGTATGAGTTAGATTATGAAAATTTTCAAATTAGCTGAAAACTTGAAATGAGTCAAACGACATGATAATTTGATATTGAATTTGATAACATTCCAATTTTTGCATGAACCAAATAGTTTCTTATACAATTCTAACACTGTCATTATAATTATTAGTTACGAAATGGACGACACATGTCTTAACAGTATCATTGATCATGGGTCAAATCTTCAAGACAAAGGCAAAGTTTATAGCTAAGCTAACAGACTAACAGTTACTGGCGCCGTCTTGCGGCTGGTCAGTTTGAGTCGCAGTCAGATAATTAAAACACGTCCTTGAACCATTCCTGGGATTTGGCCTTCACAGTTGGTCGCGAACGTCGGTTACAAGCTTGTAACCATGCTCGCAGTGCTGGGCGTACATCAAATTTTGATGTAACCGGCATATTCATTCGGACATGTAAATGTGCATCAACTGTCTCTGCATTGAGGCTGCTTCTATCATCATCCTTCATGAGATTGTATGCACTAACAAGTCTCTCCACGTCACATGAATGAGGCTTTGCTGCGAGTAGTCTGGCGACAGCTACAGAAACAGAACGCCAGTCTGCATTAGTCAGACTGATCTTAAGGAAATCCTGCAATGTGCTTGTGTTGGACATCTGCGCTTTCTTTGCAGCGTTCACCAGCTCTCCGTAGCTACTGTAGAAGTCACGCTTCGCAAAGTCTGATGCGAGGCCAGTGTACACCCGTTCAATGTCTTCATCAGATGCATTGCCGTTCAGAAGCATTGGTGGAGAAAGCGCCTGAAACTCCAGTGCATAGCGAAGATCACTGGCACCTTTGTCAGTTCCGAGTCGACTGGTCAGAAAGTTGCACAGCGAACAAATAATCTCAGTCTTGATGGCATACACATCGCGACCGCAACTGCTAACGAGAGAGTGCTCTCTCTTACAGTGCCTTAATTGGACGACTGTGAGCTTAACAGTGTCGTAACTCTTGATAACTTCATCGGCTTGTTCCTCATTCCCTGTAATTGTTACTTTCTCCTCATATCCACCTGGGTGCGGACGCTGTAATAATTTCCTTAGGTCCTCCACACATTTATCACGATCACTTTCGACGTCAAACAGAGTCACTTGGTTGCCCTGCAACTTCTTCTGAAATCTAGAGTAGATGTACAGCGCGTCACACAAGATCGCTGCAATGTGAACAGTGTCAGCATTAATCCACTTCTTCAGCATGCCATATTCTTCAGCGTCTTTCAGGGAGAAAGTCTGCAGATGTCGCATCATCGGTCTGTAGTTGTCCAGAATGGATGACAGAAGACTGTTAGAATATTGTGTGAATCTTATGTCGATTACTGATGGATACTGTCTGACTGTGACGCCAAGTTCTTCCGCATGCTTCTTGAATTCCTTTGTTCTACATGCTGAACTGTTATAGAAACGCGTAACTGCTTTACAGTCATCTATAACACGCCGTGCTTCAGGAACACCTGTAGTCATGTCTTTGAACACTAACTGAGAACGGTGAACACTGCACCATATTTTGAGGAGAGGGCTAGGGCCCTTACATGGACTTGACGTGTCCTTAGTGGTGTTGTCTTTGCGTTCTTGCTCGAGCAGTGTCCATAGCGAATGATGTCTTCCAGTATTTTCTGACGCGCCGTCTGTGACAATAGAGGTTGTTTGCTTAAATATCTCTGGCCATGTTGCTCCACACTTTGCAGACGCCTTCCTGAGTGCCTCCAATAACCCCTCGCTACCTCGCTTCTCGCTTTCAGCCAAGCCCATGTACCAAGTCTCCATGTCTCCAACCGCCGTTACAACCTGCGCCATAACATGCTTGTTGTCTATTCGCTGCTTGTCAACAGCACCATCAACTCTGAGAGAAAGCGCAAGGATATCTTTAAATCGGAGTGCAAATGCCTTACGGTCCGTTTCTGCGATTGTCAGTAGCATGTCGCGATGGCTTGCAGGAGTGACATACTGTAGATCTGTGTCAGTAGGAGAAAACGGAATTTCAGGGTTGTTCAAGTCTAATCTTTCAGCCATCAATGACGCCACGTATCTAGCTGGAAATGACCACGCAGATAGTGTCCCGCGTTTGGCATCCATGTATACCTTAATCATGATTCTTGCTATCTTTTGTTCCAATGCAGTGTTAGCAAATCGCAGTTGTTTCTCCAACACAGTTTCTCCCTCATGTATCCGACCCTCGGCAAGAGCCTTCTGTTGTCGACTACGTGTCAAACAAGCATTGTGTACTGTCGATCCACAGTGTTCATCATACATCTGCTGCCTGAACACTGCACCATTTGCAGTGCATATGGCTGGGATCCTTTGACAGTGGATCTTCACCAGATCAGGATGTGCACAACAGATTTTGCAATGCACAATCCTCCTTCTACCAGACCCACCACGAGCTTCACTTCTGTACTCTGCCCAATGCTCAGCCTCAACCTTCTGTTTGCGTCCTGACTGATTTTTGCTTGACTGTACAACCCCTTGAAATTCAATTGCCTCGTGAACCTTTTCCTCAAACTCATCGACTTTCACATCCACCGGTTTACTTCCAGCTGGAGATAGCGAAGCTGTCACACTTATGGTTGACGCTGAACATGTTAACTGTGCGGATGTGCTTGACTGCTCTTCGGTTGTGGTACTAGACCTGGGAGTCACTTTGGTCAGCCAATCTGACCCCACCTGACCCTAAAGTGACTTGAGGTCGACTTGAAGTCGACAACTTGGAGTCAAAACGACTTGACCCGACTTGGCAGAAAAACAACCAACTTTCGACTTAAAGTCGACTTCTGACATGGTAATTACGATTTTTACGGCTAATAATACAAAAATGTCATGCCAATTTGCCTGGCAAGCATTAATTTCTTATACTAATGAGTAATGAGATCTCAACACCTGATGAATAAAATTGCTTATTAGGCCTATTTTAAGCTGTTTTTGTTTGTGCTTGAACAGTTTTGTAATGCTCTAATGGGTTGACAGAAGAATCTGCAGTGGACCGCGGACTGGTTGCACTGAATGGCGTGTTATAATGACACAGATTAATTCTGTTGTCATAATTATTTGGCCACTAACGTCATTCAAATAGCAATGCATGCGTATCATCCCACAGTACTACCACTCACCGACAATATAGTCGATCATTGTCTAATACAACAGTTTTCCGTCTGCAAACGACTAATGCAGTGCACCAAAGTAGCGCCAAACGATCGATTGATTAGTATGAGATAGGCCCCTACAGATTTCTTTGGGTCGAATTCACTGGCGACTAAAAGTTCATTGCTTTGCGCGTGTTCAGCTCTTGATAAGGCAGACGTGCTGGCATTTATATTAACATTTCGATTCACCAGTTTTATTAAACGTACGTGTGACGATTTAACATATAATAAATCATGATATAGATAAATCGACACCGATAAAAAATAAGTAGGCCTAGGCCTAAGTAGGCCTAACTGCTTAGCCCAACCGACGCAACCGGCGTCGATAATACAAAATAATATCGCAGTACCGTTCTGCGTTTCTTACTCTTTCAAATGAGATGAAAATCAACTTTTATCTTCTTCACTTCAATTCAATACATATCGTCAACATAAATCAACAATATTTCTTAACACTTCACTCTCAATATACAGCTCTATCTACTGTATTAAGTCAACTGCATTATTCAAATCGACTGTAATCAGCAATTTCTAACCTTTCCCGCGCTATTAGCACGTGCTCAGTAGGCCTACAAGCTATATTCAGTCAATGTTTACATAAGACAAGCGGCGCTGACCGCCCGCTCAACTAGATCATGTTTATACATATATAATTATATACAGGTGTATTGTCATGACACAACCTTAACACACTATATAGGTCTTAATTTATATTTGTTTGTGTCCCAAGTCGGTTTAAGTCGACTTCTGTAGAAAACAACTTGAGGTTACTTTTCAGGACAAATTCGACTTGGGGGTCAGTTGCGCTAAGCAGAAACGACTCGACTCGACTTGGGATGCCCAAGTCGACTGGGGTCGACTTATTGGGCTTGACTGCTCTTCGGTTGTGGTACTATTACTAGCTGCAGTACTTGTTGAAATTGAATGACCAGTGCCACATTCGTCATCAGAAATGTTTGTGTCTGATTCCGCTGTGTGTTGACTATTCTGTTTTTCAATACTTACATAGTGATTTGTGCCAACCAACCCCAGATATATAGCGTAAGACTCAGTCTCACATGACGATGCTTGAGATGAGGTAGGTAATGTTGCCATATCAATACGCTGTTCCCCCTCCACAGTTAAAATGATGATAGGTCGTCGATACAGATTGACTGCTACAGAAAGAATTACACCATCACCCCATGTGCCACATTTCTTCATGTTGTCGATATATACTTGCAATTCCTGCTCTGTCATAGCTCCACTGTCCAAGATCATCTGCGACTGTGAGTGCGACTGCAGACATTCAACCAGTTCCATGCGTACATCATGAGCAGTTGTCGCTGTCGCTGAGCTTCCGCGTCCAAGCTGAGTCAACTGTCTGGCGAGTGAACTAAATAAACAGTTTCCATCTGCAGCCACATTGACAACCATCATATTCCTCTGTGCAGCTAATGATTTCAACTTATCCATTTCCGTCAACTGTCTCGGCTCAAACGAATCTGAAATTGCAAAGTACACAAGTATGCCAAAGAATGTTAGATGGTCGAAAAAATGACACCCACTTTAAAGAACTTGCTTATGCTATAACTCTTACTAAACTACTATTATTGTAGGCTATATATCAGATGCTAGTAGCTTATATCTATTCATAATTACATATCTTCAATGATGACACAGAGTCACGGAAGTCCTGAGGGAGACTGAGGGAGACCTTTACCTTTAATATAATACTATATGACAATAATGATATAGACTGTTTGACAGGTCACTTGGTACAGTTCATCATTTACTTAGCTACATTTATCAATGTAATCGTTTCTTAATTTTTAAGTTAACATACTGCAACAATTTATAATTTTACAGCTGTGTTGAGGACCAAAGCAACTAACCTGCGTGCGCGTTCCTCTTCGTCATTCGTTTAAACATGGCCTGTATGTCGTTTCCAGGTGACGACGCAACCCGTTTTTTACTCATCGTGAAATTCGCAAATGAATGAACTAAAACAACTGAACTGACCGAAAGGCCTAATAGTCCTAATATCGTAATAATAAATGTCAATAAACAATTATGAATTATAACGAAAACTCAACTGTAGCCTAAATATTATTTTTACATCAGTCACAAAATTGCGCGTCCCGTTCTCTCGGTGCTGTTTGTAAACAAGTTTAACGCGCTGCATGACGTCATGAGCCCAAATAGATGTATGGAACGCCGTTCGAACTTTCCTAAAAAAATAAAATATATTGGCGGTGTTTTTTAAAACAACTTTAAACAAGTTCAGTAAGTGCCGTGCCAGGCGTGCCTGAGCGATCAAGCACGGACCGTCAATTCCTCAGGCACGTTTTTGTAATCTCAAAGCACGGACGTGCCTGTCGGCACGTTAAAATAGGCCCTGTTCCCCACCCTTACCGCCGCTCACCCACCATCGCCTGCATCTGGCTCCTCTACTTATCAACCCACAGGCTTCCCCTTCAAATTGAAGTTTCACCTCTTCAAGAATTTCTGCCCCAATCCGCCCTCCAAGCTTTATCGTCCTCAACGAAAACCCTCCTTAAGTATAGCTCCTCTTCATCCTCTCTCTGGTCTCCCTGGTAACCGGACTCGGATCTTCCATTATTGACCACCGCTGGACAACCCTCTGACTTGACGCAGCGCTCGTGAATAAGCTGGTGCACTGCACTTAGCTTTAGAGTAGCGCTTAAGAAATTTAGAGTGTACGATTACGATAAATGTAGCATAGGGCCTAGGCTATACTTGTTTATAGCGTTACATGCTATGGAGCACAAGTAATCGAGACATCCTTCCTCTATGGTGGGTGGATTTCAAGTTTTCAACCCAAGATCTGACGGTCCAGCACGTTAACGAATAGACGTGCACAAGTTGGGTTCCCAATAAATGACTCGATGAATCGTTGATTACTTGATTCAGTCAGAAACATTTGA
Organism: Aporrectodea caliginosa; assembly: GCA_020284085.1. Taxonomy (NCBI): domain Eukaryota; kingdom Metazoa; phylum Annelida; class Clitellata; order Crassiclitellata; family Lumbricidae; genus Aporrectodea; species Aporrectodea caliginosa. The sequence continues at coordinate 15,673 of JACEVL010001929.1, forward strand.
ATCTATAGATGAATTGAAGAACGACTGAATAGCTGAGTTGAAACTACACGATGAATGAAGAACGAGGCAGACTGAAGTTGAAACAGAAGCAATTGATTGACTGATTGACCGAGTGATTGACCGAGTGATTGACCGATTGATTGACCAATTGATTGACCGATTTATTTACCGATTTATTTACCGATTTATTGACCGATTTATTGACCGATTTATTGCCCGGTTGATTGAAACGTATCAAGGAATTCTACAAATGGCATGAATGTGTACAAGTGGCCATAATTCAATGAAACGTCAGTCCCTCCAGCCGTCCGTCCGTCCCTCCCAGCCCCTCGCGTCCCTCCCAGCCCCTCGCGTCCCTCCCAGCCCCTCGCGTCCCCCGCGTCCTGCAAGATCTCATGAGCAGACGACTTGCGTTATATTGTAAATACTGAACGCGAATTACCGCTTCGTCTTTCGCCGACAGGCGGCAGCCGAGTCGTGGCCTAAGATAAACAGAAAGTGGCTCAGTTTTCGTCCGAATTCCACCTATAGGCCATGCCACTGAATGAAGAAGATCTTCGCTCGTTATTTAGAGAATATTATTCAGCCGTACGTGCCATACTGTTCGTACGACCGACCGACCCGAACCACGTCGCCTCAGGCAGTAACTCGTCCAACGGGTGTGAAGTCAAATGAGGTCCGGGTGAAAACAGTTCCGACAAAAATTGTGATTGGTTGACGAGACAGGACGCTGCCATTTTTGTCTAAGAATAGAACTGTTCGCGCGTCAGGATCACGAGTTGTTAGTTGATGTTTAAACGACGTTGTGTTATAACAAAGAATACTGCTGCGAGACGTAGGAATACTGCTGCGAGACTTATAGTTCGCCTTCCTCGATTCTCTCACATCTCTACATTTATGGTTGAACAACTTCATTCGCTACCTGTCTCTGCGCACATCCATGGAATTTAAAGTTCTCATTCTCATGCTCAAATCTCAAATGGGTCTTGCTTCAAAATATTTTTGTCACCAAATTCTCCGTCCCCTCTCTGCCACGTCATTGCGTCCTCTCAGATCCTCTGACCGGCTTGACCTCTTCGTTCCCCGTTTTAGGACCACAATGGCTCAATCAAGGTCCATCGCCTGCAGAGGTCTCTCTCTATGGAATGGACTTCCTCCTTCTCTACGCTTTACCATCCTCGCTGGTGGCATCTCTTCCTCTTTCTTTCACCTTACAACCTTCCTTTTCTCTCGGGGTACCTCGCACTGGAAGCGCTTCTTAAAGGCTTATGCTGTGAGAAGCGCTTTATAAATGATCAAGTACAATACAATGCAATACAAAGATGATTGATTAGCGTCGCCCTCCTCCTTTCACCCGCCTTTGGACTGGCACTGCCAGAGGACGAGCAGTGGCTGAGTTATCACGAGTTGTGCTAATCACGACTGCTTGTAAGTACAACTTTTTCCTGGGTTTCTATTTCACATTACTGTTTCCTAACAGATTTTGTTATCATGCAGGGCAATAAGATGCTTTTAAAATCTGCCTCATGATGTTGTGCGAAATGTGGACCGATTCGGACCCGATTTCGCCCCTGCTCCGATCATCACCACGCCGCCGGGGCGAGCGTGCAAACGGCGCCTCGTTGTGTATTATGTATAGTGACTGCGGACGTGTTTTGTTTTATCGCGTGGCGATGGCGTACAGTGTAAGCCCATTACACTGTAGACAGTTCTATTAGAGAGCGTTGGGCGGACCCGGCAACGAGTCTCCATCTGCAGGCGATGACAGTTATGGGATCCTCGCCCGTCTTTATCCTCCGCCCCTGCCAGGTGTTAAATGTCGAGTAGACTTCTCTGGGGTCGTTGGCATGGAGGACTTGCAGGGGCGGAACCGAGGAAGCGTCTCGAAGGTCAGTGGGGTGAATTGTTGTACGGTCACTACGGTGGAATGCAAAGGGCCAGCTATATAACCCAGGCCGTTGGGATCACGTGGTTTTTGCTGAAGCCTCGCTGGCGGCCATGTTAGTATCAGATTGACGAATGATTGCGCATCGATATCTATATTTCGACGCGCATACCATGTACCGTATGATGTACGCCTGCTCTTTTCCTGTTTCCTGTTCTTTCCAACGGTTACTTCAACGTCACTGGGCAGCTCAACATAGAAAGCTCTGTCTAGTTATATATAAGAGGTCGTTGATATAACCCTCCGCCCAAAGCCGTAAAAATCGCTTACGCCAATCATCGTCGTTATAACGGCGTCGTTAAATAAACGTATTATCTCTCTCTCGCCGTAATACGACACTGCGCCAGCTCCTATTGTGCGTCAGCTATGTATCGTTGAAGGCTGAGCAGACGTGGAGGTGGAACGGAGGTAGTTGAGGTGGAATGGAAGTGTGGAGGCGGAACGGATGTGTGGCTGGAAGGATGTGATATGAAGTGGAGGTGTGTGCCTAGAGAGACAAGGGAAGAAATATGCGATTCATATGAGATGTCCCTTGTATTCACAGTAGCATTTCGCCCATCCTCTCCTCCACCTCCTCCTTCTGCTTCTCATTATCCCCATGAAGAATACACCCTTGGGGGCGTTAATTCGATGCCCTGGATCGAGTTCTTATAGATTACAATGTATATTCTAGCGACTAGCGCGCGCTCACACGAACACGCCCGTATACAAAAATATATACATAATGTACATATATATATATACATATATGCATGTATATGTGTATACATATATATACAATATATATGAAGGACTTTATACATGACATTGCTCGTTTATAGGTCAATATATATACTAATATATATATATACAATATATGTATTCTACACCAAATACATGAACTGTGGTTGCAGTTTTTACCTTTGGTCTAAAACTGCATTCGTTATGCTATTCTTGGCAGTAATTTGGTTTTTAAAACAGCAGCTATAGTTAGATTAATGGAATACAAAGAATTAGATCGACGATCTTAGAACGAATAAAAAAGGCATCCTATAAATAAACAATCTCTGCCGTCTTAGAATAAACGAACATAAAAACAGTACAGCATGTCTATTGTCTATGGACAGCCGGATTCCACCGGATCTTAGATGAAGCATGAGATCAGCCACCCAAAAGAGGAGGTCCGTCACCTGTTATGTGTTTCCTATGACCATTTGACCATTTAACCATTTGACCTCAGCTTATTCTTTTCAAAGATGTTATTTAGTGCTTTTAGTAAAGGTGATTTTGGTCACAGAATCGCCGATATGTAGGACATCAAGTCGATGAGTCAAAGTGAAAAATTCCGATATTAGGAAACCGATCGCTCTTAAGATTGGAAAGAAGCAATCGACAGCAACAAAAAAAAGTAATCGCTGAGTCGACCATGCAGCTCACTGTACTAATATTAAATTATGACTAATAACTATAGCTAGACGCTTATTAGATGCTATATATGGGCCTATGGTGCACTATATGGCTTACCACCGTGCGTTAGGGTCAACCGTGCGTTGTCCATAACAGTAGACAGTGGACGTGTGTCGAAAATTCCAGGCATGCGTGTGAATCCCCAGAGTTGGAAAATGTCTCAGCCTTTTGCTATGCCCAATTCTTACTAATATTGTAATCATACAAAATAATGCTTGTGATTAGAATATAGCCTACTACACGTAATTCCACATAATACAGATAGGCTAATGTAATGTAATGGAAAATTTATATAGCGCCGCTCAAAGTAGTGCATATAATATAGTGCCGCTCAGTAGTGCATATAATGAAGTCTAAAGGGGTAACTTTCTATAAAATGTTTAATTAATTATCAGATCCGCATAGTTTCTCTGCCTTCCAATCTTTCTACTCCCAGACGAGCTCCCACTCTATACTTGCTTCCGACTCCCGTCTCCTGGTAAAGACTTGGACCTCCACTTGGTATCGCTGGACAACCCATCTGACACGACGCAGCGCTCGTGAATAAGCTGGTGCCCTTCGTTTACCTTTCAAATAGCGCTCTAAACTGTCAAGATTACGATTACGATTGCAAAATAAACCTAACGCATTACTATTTTATAGCACTGTGTTCACGTATGACATTGCTTGTTTATAGGTCAACATTTTAATGTTGGCTTCGTTGACTTGTAGGGAAGCTTATCTAAATCCAGAATGATCGGTAAATACTTGGGTTTGTCCGTTTTTGACAGCATCGACGCTATTAATGGGTTAAAACTAGAAACAGAAAGCTCCACTGGCTATATAGTTCAGTGCTTCCCAGTATTTTTTGCGTACGGAACCATTTTGAACTGAAAAATGTTTTGACGGAACCCCGCCCTAGACAAAACATATTCTGGTATACTTAGTGCAAGCGTAGCAGACCAATATATCGTATATATTATAGGTTTAATTAATGACACAGAGATGAATAACGGAATTCTCTTTTATAGATTATAAATTATTTTAAACGAAATTTTCCCACGGGACCTTCTGCTTCACCTCGGAGTCTCATTTATAATGTAACAACACATTAAAACAACACTTTTATCCAATTTCCTCACAGAACCCTTGTCTACGGAACCCTAGGGTTCCGAGGAACACACTTTGGAAAACGCTGATAATGATGTAATTGACATACCAAAAGTAGCCTACTTTGGGTGTCATTTAAAACTTCTATACCGGCGATATCCGAATGCCCATAGTCAAACGATGGTCCGCATTCCAATATTATAGACAAGATCCCCGGACGGAGCCAGACAATACAGAGTTCGGTTGGTATCAGTTTTTTTAGACGGTGTCGGTTTTCGCTTTTTCTATAGTCCGCCTCTGCTGTGGCGCAATGTAACTGTATATCTTGCGCTGCTGATTTACTGCAATTTGTAATTGTAATATTGGAGGATCGTAGGCCTATACGTTAAAAAATTCAAATAGTGTTATAACTTATAGGTCTACGTGTTCATGTATGACATTATCAGTTCTCAAACTATTTGTAGTGTTGCTTTACGACACCTCGTTATGAAGTATTGAGTGTCATCTTTAATTATGCTGATAGGCAGTGTGATTCTCGTTAACGATAACGATAACGAAAATGTTCGTTAACGAAAATAAAATGACTTCGTTAACGATAACTATAACTATAACTAAAAATATCATTAACTATAACTATAACTATAACGAAAATAACACTAACGAAAATTCATCTTTATTTTCGTTAATACAAAAAATAAAAATAGGAAGTGCAATATGGACGATTCGACATAAATGAGAACGAAAAATGCGATATTTTTATTATGCAATTTGTCAGTTAATTTAGAAACTCGTGTATTCATGAAGCTGAATGCACCCATGCTTCAAAGGCTTTCAAAGCTCTGAGCAAATTGTGAAATAGCGTGTTAATACGCACAATTTTGCTTATAGCCTTAATTATTGTAACTAAGTAGTAACTAAAATTAACTAAAATAAAAATCCATTAACTATAACTATAACTATAACTAAAAAATAATACTAACTATAACTATAACTATAACTAAAATAAGAAACCATTAACTATAACTATAACTATAACTAAAATAAAATCTGTAAGGAGAATCACTGGCTATAGGCCTATAACTGCTTATAATGCTTTTAGCCACGGTGATGTCCACTTCTTCCAGTAAAGTTCGTAGTAGTATATTCAATGCTGTCAGCAAATTACA
>JACEVL010001930.1:0-23202 GCA_020284085.1 Aporrectodea caliginosa
GGTTCCAAACATTTTCCCCCTTTAAATAAAGGGAAAAAAAAAAACTTTGCATAGACCGAAAATCATTTTGTAATAACCAAAATTTTTGTCTCATCAGTTTTGTTTTTGAGAATAATTCAACAAAGATTTCAATATGGATCCGGCAGTGTCAACATGGAAATGTGTCTGCCTAGAAGCACGATCTTTACAGCTGTGTCTCATGTGATTCTCGCTGGCCATAAATCCTTGTGCTCCATGAGCCAAAGAGGACTTGTTGATCCTTCTGCACACACCTTGACAGTTCAAGGGTCATGTTTTTGTGCTTGGCATTGTAGTCTCACTCAGGTATACACCTGAAGTGGCCTTCCAGTGAATCTTTATGGTCAGGATACTAAACATTACTTTCATAGACAGTTATAGTAATTAATATTGTTATTGTCTACAGAGGCCAGGCTGGTAATGTTTCCAACTAGAAATACTGAAGAGGCCCTCTAGATATTTTCGACGTATGAACACATGACTGAATGACATTAAGTTTATTTTTGGTGTAATAAAAGTTCTCAGAATAGACAAACAACGTACTTGTGAAAACTTGTCAACTGGTGCAAATCGGTTTTCTGGATCAATTAAAGCCTCAAAAATTTTGCTTGGTGTTTCTCCTTGAAACATGATTGGTCCAATGCCCCCAGCCTTCAAGAGCTCATATGTACTTAGCCACAGTTCTGTGCTACACGTGGCTTCTTCAGCCAGACCTGGAAACAAGACCCTTCGTCAGCTTTTGAACCGATCCTCGCATATCAAACTCTGCATTCATAGCCTAGCAAATTCAAAAAAGACTTCCTTTATCTATAATGCTATGAACAAAACAAACAGTACCGGTACATTAAACAACAATACCGATGTAAACATCAAAAGCATCTAGGTTCTGATCAAAAACATGACTTGCCACTGTTTGTGCCAAAAGATATTTTCATAAATGAATCAATAACATTTACCTCGACAGAGTTAGATGGGATGATACACCAGTAAGTAGTGGGTAGAACGTCTAATAACATGATACCTAATCAATATTCTGATGAGTCATGGGCTCTGGTCTAAAGAAAGTCATGAGGGAACTGGAAAAGACTGGAGAGTTTTGTGATAGTCTCTTTCCCTCTTGCAAATTTCGTCAGAATAAGGCCCAATGAGTACAGTCAGGCAAGGTAAAATTAAATGCTCAGTAATGACATGCCTCTATCATAGGTCCTCAGACAATGCACACAGAGTTAAATCAGGACATCATTTCCTGAAGGTTAATAGCTTGATAATTATTGCAAGTTTTGCATAATGTAACAGAATTTCAATCCCAGCCATAAAATGAAAATGCAAAAGTCACTGCACTGCCTCATTTCTTCATCATCTTTGCAATGGGAAAGTCTGTCTTTGTGAACTGCAGATAGAGATTAGGTTCAACTTATCTTGCACAAACAAACAGATTGGCAATACCTAGGCTTAATTCAGAACTATTACTGTCAAAGATACACATGCCCTATGGGCTCTATGCTTCTCGTACATCTGTTGAGTCAATGAGGTACAAATGATCATTTTATAAGGTTTAAGATTCCTCTAATAACAGATACCTTGCAATCTGAATGACCACAGACGACCACATGGCGGATATTTCCGATGATGCATCCAAGCTCCAGGGCTCCTGGTTCCGTGGTCACTGTATCAAAGCTCAAAGAGTCATTGTTTGGAACCAGATTTCCAGCATTTCGAACGAGGAACATGTCGCCAACATCTTGCTGAATCAGACGGGTCATGATCAGTCGACTGTCCATGCAGGAAAACATTACGGCTCTAGGCTACAAGGAAAACACTGGCAAGTCATTCCAACCCTAGCTATCCACTAAAAATTAACAAATTGTCTAGATACACACAGACATACATACTACACCATCTCCAGTCTGCCTGTTGTTTGTTTTCCAAATAATCCTTACAAAATATGGTAACAGTGATTTTTTTACCACAGTATCTCCTTTTTGTTTTTAGATTTAAGTATGACTTTTAGTTTTTTGTTAAAAACACATGGCAGTCAACGAAACTAAATGATTCCTGTTATTCGAATTGCTTTACCCTCCTTTTCAGCCGGGGTTGGGTTGGGAGTGCTCCTGAGTAGAAATCTTGAAGAGGCGCTATATAAATCTTAAAGTAATGAATAATGAATAAATGAATGCTTTAACTTGAAAAAGAAAAACAATAGATCAATAGTGCCATAGGTTTTTAGTGTAACCACTTTAGAAAACAATACAAACACGGCTACAACCAACAAGGTATGTCCATGGCAAGTTGTATTGCAAATTAGGGTGGAGCTTAATAAATAGAAAAAATTAAAAATTTAATTTTTGAAAGTCTTACCCCCCAAATCTGTTCCTTATGATATAGAAGCACTGTATAAAAATGTTGAGCAATAAATGCTTATGTTTAGGGGTAGCTCAAGTGCCTCAAAGATTATGGAAATTACGAAAACTCAATGAATTGCGAATATATCTGAATTTATTTTAAACAACACAGTATTTATTTTTGATCAGTGATCAGTGATCACTAAACACATTTAATAGTTAATACTAGTGAATTCTTTATTCATTTTCTGACAGAATCAGTCTTACCCTCAGTCTTACAATGTTCATCAAAAATCTGAATTTATTGTGTTAATGGCAGACCGGACAGAGTCTGTTTCCTGCTATCAGGGAACATTCTGCGATGGTCCTCGACAACTTGCAGCAGGAATTGAAGCTGCGTTTCATCAAGGGTTATTAATCCACTGTACTCCTGAATGAGTGCCACTCCACGTTCAGCGTGGTCGTTGACAACTTTCAGAGACTTCGACTGTTTCTGCAGCTTGCTTGTAGTCGTCTCTGTCCTCCCACAAGTCCGGATCAACCGCGAGAAATCCATTTGGAAGTTCCATCATTTGGATCAGTGTCATTGACTTTGTTGTGACGAAATCTTCTAAGTTCTTGTCCTTGAATGAATAAAGATCAACATTAATTCGCTTGGATTCCTTGGAATGATACTGATCTTGGCACTCACCATCAGTCTCTTGGTTGACGAACTGACCCGACGGTCGAAAAAAGCTAAACTAACCAATTCTTGTGACAAGTACCACAAATGATTGGAAAACTTGACTGATGTGGACTTTGATATGTCTGAATGGATCGATGAGTAATCAATTAGTGTCTTCAGCAGTAGAAGGTCACTGTACGGCGCACCTGATGCTTGAGGCACAGAGATCCAAGCTTTCAAGTAGACACGTACTGCGAACACACACACATCACGTATAGTCCTCTCTGTTCTGCAGAAGTCAGTTTGAATTGTGCCCTGAACATCCAGATTTTGAGACTGTATCACTTTGGACATCCAACGGGCATGGTGCATTGCTCCGGGTGACATGAATCGCACTCCTCTGGCAGGAGCAGCACCGAGAAAGATAATCACAAGTTCCAAGAATTCTTTATAGTCGTCTCTAGGCTGACTCTGTTCAAGATGCTTGTGGGCGTAATCGATGGTGCCTTGCTTTACGTCTTCCACTAGACTTGCCACGTCATCGGCTGCAACCCCTGGTTCATACTTGTCTGTGTCTATAAATCCCCAGTATTCCTGGAAGCGTTTGAAGAGTGAGACCTCCGGAGAAGATGTGGCTCCCATGCACACTTTGAACACTGCACCGATTATCAGTTCCATTATGTGATGCCTGCAAGCCAGTGACAAGAGCTTCTTCTCAAACTTCTGCTCTAGAAGGACACAGGCACCAGCAACCCGACCAGTGTTTGAGCTGGTAGTGTCAAAACACATAGCTCGGATGCTGCCTGCAATGCCCCAGTCTTCAATAGCTCCAAAGACAGCAGCAGCCTGAGCCTCATCTGTTCCGGATGGAAGCTTGGCAACTGTGAGTAGCTGAGAAACCCCTTTCCCTGAAACCAATACTGGCAGGCGATCAACCTTCTCTTTTCCAGTTAGATCAGGGATTAGTTTGCCATCCCAGTGAACAACAAGAGGAATGTTACCCTGAAACTTAGCTTTTATGTTTATACATCTCTGAATTCATTGAAATTTTGCATTGCCAGCTAAATAATGGAATCTGAAATTCTGAGTGAATGGATGATTGTATGCTGTGAAATTGTGAATATAATTATTAGAGAAAGTGTAAATTTACTAGACTACTAGTAGATAAAACTACGTTCCTAATTTATCACGATAATTAAGCTATGGCATCAGTCAATAGAAGGGCAGCCGCAGCTTTGGAGTATGAGAAACTTTACTGTTATTGAGCTACCCCTAAATATTGTTCAATTGTGCTCATATTTTGCCTGATTTTTTATTTCATATATAGGAACAAACTGAGAGGGTAAGAACATCAAATTTCAAAAGTTCCAAAATAAGCTCCACCCTATTGCAAATGTCATGCCAGTGTCTTGACTCTTTCTCACTCAACCAAACAGTTGCAACTGACAAATTTCACCATATCATAAATAGCAGTTCTGCCTAAAACCTGATCTTATAAATGCAGACTGACACCATTAGTTCAAAGTAAATACAGGGTGGGCAATTAAAAATGAGAACATCGCATTCAATCTGAATTATTTATTTTATTAATATCTTTTTTCTTTTCAAAATGCAAGTACTTTGTTGCTAAATGTTATATTCTATGTGTCCACCTCGGTTTTCAAAAATTTCTCCTAAACGTCTGTGCCACGCGATCGTTATAATTATGCTCATGTCTATAAATCTCTGGGACATTTTTCACCACTCCTCAACAATGGCCACCTTTAGTTGTTCTATTGTTGTAAATTTGCGACGAAGGTAGACATTTTGTTTAAGGGAACCGCAACAGCATAGGTCTGGACTATTTGTGGGCCACATGTCTGATTCGATGAAAGTTCTCCTGATGATGGAAGTCGAGTTGTAAAAAGCCAATAGTTACCGGTAGGGCTACACTGCAGTTCTTGTACAGCACGTTAAATTATATGGTGTGCTAAGTTGATAGCTTTGGGGGACATAACATAACTTTGCGTTAAGCAGAACAGCTCGTCATTAAAGTGCATGAGTCAAGATTTCTACATTACTCAAACAAACCAAGTCCTGGGAACCAGCCTATTGCTCAGTCAAAACAAAATCGCAGGTTACTCTTGAATCTGCGATTTACTATGCATCGCAATGCATCCATTTGTCATGCATCGATTTGTTTCCTTCATAATGCTATTATACTGTATCAAAGATTGCAATGAAGACTAAGTACATGTAGGCCTACGTGTAGCGAGGTCGGTCTTTATCTAATCTAATCTAAGAACTTCCATAATGCCACTTCCACAACACTCAATGCATAAGTCGATTGTCGCTACTATGCAAAATCGCTGTGCAAGCCAAATTCCAGCCCTGGCAAGTCCTGTCAACAGCCAAGAATGGAGTTTGATAGTGGAAATGAATCTGGACAGGAAAAGATACATTTTTAGTTGAAATATGAAGCAGAACAGAATGCACAGTGAACATTTGCTGGAAGAGAGTTCCAGAGTCTAGAGCCAGCAACAGAAAAGGTGCACCTACTGAGAGCCATCCTTGTCTACGTAACAGTTAGACTTAGAGAGTCAGAACACCTGGTCGAGCACAGACAAGTCTTTGGAGTGAGCAAAGACTGATTGACTGAAATGCATGGGGAGCTAATGCAGTGATTTAAGTATCGATGTAAAATAAGTTTATATATTGGAAGCTCTGTGAAGCTATTTTGGGCTCTAAAGCTTCTTTGAGTTTTCAAAACGCCAGTAAGAAGCGAGTTCCAGTAGTCGAGACGGCTGGAGACAAAGGCATTGACAAGACAAAACAGGGCGGTAACAGAATGTGGCAAACGGAAGTGGTACTGGGCAGACATGCATAACATTATGTTAACTGATCATGATGGATGGGTTTGCGTTGAACACAACGCCCAGATTGCGGACTGAACAACAGCGTTGTATGACAGAAATGCCAGGGAATAGAAGCGGGACTGTCGAACACTCGCTTTTCAGCGGCGCAAAGATTCATAAATCGTAGCTTAGGGTCAGTAAATGATACTTAGGTAAGAGTTATAAGTAAACATACGACTACACCTTAAATTGCAGCGACCTTGACGCTGACCTTTGCGATAACTCTTTCAAATTCCACTACAGAATCCTGAAACTTTACCTGTGGATTGTTGTTGACTTTCTGGAACTGCTTCATCATGTCGGGCTTCAGCACAGCCCGATACAGCAGAATTCCGCGAAGAAGTTTCTCCAATCCAGGCATTTTGGATTCTCCGTCGACTTATTACTGACTCATGAACTTTACGTGAAAAACAACGCAGTCTAATGCACACACTATTTGGCCTATACCCGTTACAACTCACTAGATATGAGCTGCCTCTCTGTCCAATGTCCACTGCCTTATGTATTTTACCTATATTCTGGATATTGACCTGATTACATTCTGGCTCTGATTCACCATTGTTTCTAGCCTTTCTACCATTGGGACGATAGAAGTTACTAATCGCCTAACTAACTACAACTACAGGAAAGCCTGTGGATCAGTAGCCTACTGGAGTAGATCTCGAGGGACCAGAGACAGATCGACGGTACGTGGACGTGGTTAGCCGACTGAGTGCAGGTAAAGGTAAAGGAACTGAGACCGATTGGAGAACTTGAGGCGAGTAGTGAACCATTGGACGGGATCACTTGGTTAGTAGAAAATGGATAGACTGATCGAGGTGGCTGGATGCTAATTATAGTCCACGTAGGTATTTTGGCTGGGAGTATTAATTGTATTGAGTTGTAGGTTAGCAACAGAACTTTGAAGTGCTCATGGATTTTCAGCCAGTGGGGTGATTTAAGAACGGGATCGAGTGATTGGGTGATGATTGGGTGTCCTGGTGACAGCTCGGGCGAGATAATTTAGATAAGTTGTATACTATAGACAGGGCGGATTCGAGGATGCTGAGAGTTGAAGCGGCAATCGATGGAGGTAGCCTAAAGGGGAAGAAGTGATGTGCGCGCGTTGGATAACATCTGGCGAAGAGTGCGAGAGGTACCGAGTTCGAGCCCCGTTAGGGCGGATTTGCTTTGTAGGCTGCTATTAGCGCCGTGTATTACAAGCTGTCTGTTCTGTTAGTAGTTAACTAGTTAAGATTGTTTCAATTGCATAACATGTAAATGTACAGCGCAGTGCGTTTGTCAGGCGCTTCAATAAAGAAAAGATTATTATTATTATTATTGTCATATACAAATAAAGGCTACTTACTTACTTACTTGATTGAGAGGACTTTTGAATTTATTGTATTCTTATGTGTTAGATGATTGTGAAATAGGTCTACGTCCAAAACTAACCCAAAATGGGATTTGTTGTCAGAAGAATACGCTACAATAATCAAGAGTTATTGAATTTAAGGGATTCATGATTCATTAGTTTATTATGATTCATTTTTTAGTTTACTATTTACTAACTTTTTCGCTACTATTTGATAACTTTGTATAACTTTGTATGTACAGCGCCGTGCGTTTGCCAGCGTTTAATAAAGAACACACTTACTTTTTTACTTTACTTATCTGAATCTCTAACACAACATTCTCATAGAAGAGAGGCGCTATATAATATTCGATGGCGGTGAAGCTAACTGCGGAAAGTTCCACGTGTGATTAGTACGCAAGACTTACAAAGATTTCCATTGGTACCTTAGAAAAATTATGACAAGCATATAACTTTCAGAATTTGTTAATAAAGGTATATACTTTGTAAGAAAGTGAAGGATACATAAATCGTCGACCGTTTACCGTGTTTTTGGACACTTTATTGTAAGTGTTGTTGATGTCCGGTGGTGATGGAGCGCCGCTATGGCCGCCGTACCATTGGATTTAACAACAATGGTTTGGACGGAAAATATGTAGATGTAGGCATTGGTTTTCTCTAATTGTTGGAATAAACTCGGTTGAAGAAACGTTTAATTAAGTCGCCGTAAGGACTTTGGATGGTTTAGAGACCGGTTATCCCGTAGTTTACACTGCTAAATTATTTTAATATCTTCAATGCCGAACTTGACGTTACCAATAAGTAAGCAGTCTACCAATGTCCCTGATAACTGTCATCAATCCAGCTTCCATTTCAGCAAAAGATTATTTGATCAATCGAATGGCATTGTATTAGTTTCATGGGCCGCAAATGTAGTCTAATATTAGTACGCAAGACTTACAAAGATTTCCATTGGTACCTTAGAAAAATTATGACAAGCATATAACTTTCAGAATTTGTTAATAAAGGTATATACTTTGTAAGAAAGTGAAGGATACATAAATCGTCGACCGTTTACCGTGTTTTTGGACACTTTATTGTAAGTGTTGTTGATGTCCGGTGGTGATGGAGCGCCGCTATGGCCGCCGTACCATTGGATTTAACAACAATGGTTTGGACGGAAAATATGTAGATGTAGGCATTGGTTTTCTCTAATTGTTGGAATAAACTCGGTTGAAGAAACGTTTAATTAAGTCGCCGTAAGGACTTTGGATGGTTTAGAGACCGGTTATCCCGTAGTTTACACTGCTAAATTATTTTAATATCTTCAATGCCGAACTTGACGTTACCAATAAGTAAGCAGTCTACCAATGTCCCTGATAACTGTCATCAATCCAGCTTCCATTTCAGCAAAAGATTATTTGATCAATCGAATGGCATTGTATTAGTTTCATGGGCCGCAAATGTAGTCTAATATAGTTTTTTGGTCCAAGCATTGTAGTGCACCCTGATTGGTCGATATATTAACACGTAGTATAACTTACACGGAGATTCTCAACCGTTCTTATACGGTATATTTTGGCTTGCTACGCAGAATGTACCATTTTTTCCATGTTTCCTAATGACGACACTAACCCTGACTCTAACCGACCCTCACGATGCCTAACCAACTCTCACGATGCCTGACCCAGATCGGACGCCATGTGGTCCATGAAACTAATAGAATGCCAATCGAATTTCTCTTTAAGCAGGAATTATTGTCATCTATCCAACTTCTATTTAAGTAATTTAACCAAGAATTTTTTCATCAATCCACCTTTTTTTAGGCAGGAATCTTTTCGTTAATCCCATTCTGTTTAAGCAAAAAATGCTTCACTGATCCAGCTTCTATTAATTAAAGTAAAGGCTTAGTTTCATTAATCATTAAATTAATGGTTATGGTTATGGTTATTAATCCAGCTTCTATTTAGGGAAACAATGAACCATCAAGCCAGCTTCGATTTAACCAAAGAGTTAGTTTCATCAATCCAACTTTCATTTAGCCAAACAATTATTTTCATAAATCCAGGAAGTTTTGAGGAAAATTTCTGGTTCAAACACTGTTGAACATATACTCGGTGGATAGGTGTATGCCAGTCCCTACGAGGGCATTTCTTAATTGATCCAGCGTTAACAGATTTGATTTTAGATTACCTCAATAATTCTGTGGCTGATGATGGAAATCCCTCTCCTATTATTCTTTCATGTGAGTCTGCACAACTCTGTGGGCCTGTTTCAAGAACCATGATGTGTGACCTGAAATTACTCTTCCAGCAAACTGAACTCATGCAGAAATTGAAAAAGATGTAGGAGGAATCTGGAACAGCTTGACTGTGGCTTCTATACATGAGATGTATTGACCTGGTAAAGCTGTTTCTGTTAGCTGAGCAAACAAGCAATTTCATAGCGAGTCTTCATGCTGTGCATGGTATGTTAGGTCTCTGTACTGCAATTGGCCACATGAACTATGCAAAGTTGGGAAGGCTGTATCTACAGCAGATGGAAGATTTAGCAGAGACACATCCATTCTGTACAAGCAGTTGCTACATGGCCATCACAGCATAAGGTGCACAGATCCCTTGTGAGCAGGTTTATCTCTTGACCTGGCCATCGAGCAGTCTATGATGAGAGCTGTTAAAAGCCAAGGGGCTTAACAGAGGTCGTGGATTGCAGGAAACAATTAGACAAATATGGCTAAGTACTTTGACTGAATGTGGAACAGTGCGTGCAGCATTACAAAAAGTGACAGGTGCTGAAAGAGCTATGCCTACGCATGTTGAGATTGTCATGTCGCGATTGAGATGTGACAGGAAAGACAGTCTTGCGGTCAAAAAATATTTGTAGAGATATAATCCCTTCAGATTTTCAGACAAGAACAAACTGGTTAGCCTTTCATTGGGTGTCGTTGTTTTTGCCAAATGCATGGTAACTTGTGATGTGGCAGATGAAATTGGATTTGAAGCTCAGAAGAAATGTGACAACAGAAGCTTTGTCTTATTTCTGAAGACTAGCCAAGTGAAGACAAATGACTCAGATGACTAGTGTATGCTCTGTCGAATCTGAGAAAGTTTCAATAGACCCCAGCATGCTCTTCCATTGACTTATCCTGGTTACAGAAAGGGACAACAGTGTGCGAGAATGCTTTCAGTATGAGCTCACACCATACCCAGTGTCTCTTTTCAAGGATGGTCTGATGATTATCCAATAAAAGCAGAGCTGTATCAAGATTTGGCATCTGGCTTAACTGAAGCAAATCTGCTGCCATTTGTTCAGTATGTTGTTGATGGTGGATATCTTATGCACAAAGTGAGGTGGAATCCATAAATGGATCTATGCAATATTCTTCCTTTGTTCTTGACTGTCGTAAGTAGGTTTGGCAGAGGAGTGCAGGTATTTGATGGCTATGCTTCAGGGTCTTCCATTAAAGACCACGCACTTGCATGATATGTTGGCAGGGCTGCACAGGTTGGACCTGAGAGATGAGTCAACATTCATACCAAGAATATTGGACCACAAGAACCATTCCTAGCTAACACTGCCAATAAGAAGTCTTTCATTCACTTGTTGATGCATTATTTACAAGAGAATGGCATTGCAGTCCATCAAGCACCTGGAGATGCTGATACTTTGATTGTATTGTATTGTATTGTATTTGAACACTTGTATATAGCGCCTCTACCAGATTTTCCTATTCAGAGGCGCATGAGCAATTGCGAGTGAAGGACTTGTCGTGTATACTTGAGTATACCTACGCGACGGCTTTGAGGTGGATTCGAACCCGCAACCCTCCAGCTGCAAGGCGCCGAACATACCCCCAAACCACCGTGCCCCAGTATATTGTGTTGTGTTGTATTGTACTCCACGTTTATAATGCGACCGAGCCACCCGCAGTAAAGATCCGAGAAATTAATCTCTGATAAACCGACCCGACCGGGAAGCGAACCCGGGGCGCCGGCATTTATATGCGGCATTAGCGGGCACCAACCCACTCGGCCACTCAGGATCCTTAATTGATTGTGTCAGTGGCTTTGGACTGTGCTAGGCAGGGTAACATACCTGTAGCAGTGTTGGCAGAGAATACAGATATATATGCATTGCTGCTTTATCACAGAAGTCCAGATATGTCTGTTTTGTACTTTGTGTTCAAAGAAGGGCAGGGCTTGTAGAATGGTAAGCATCAGTTCCGTGCAGTTTAGGATAGGCTGCAGTGCCTGCAAATGTATGCTTGTCGTTCATCATTCGGTGGTTTTGACACCACGTCTGCTGTCTTTGGCTATGGTAAAGGTAGTGTGTTCACTGTTCAGTAAGATAGCCAAAGGAATGGCCCTAGCTGTCGAGGGCCAACAGTTAAGGTCACACTGTTATAAACAGTTTTAATGAAGTCCTTGGCCCAGGAAACATAGGTGTGAGAGAAAACAAATCTTTGCTATCATCAGAAATGCCAGAGTTAGCCACTGTTCAGTATTTCAGGAGTGGCCCCAAGTGTTGTCGAGGGCCAACAATTAAGGGCACACTGTTATAAACAGTTTTAATGAAGTCCTTGGCCCAGGAAACATAGGTGTGAGAGAAAAAAATTCTCTGCTATCATCAGAAATGTGATAGTTAGCCACTGTTCAGTATTTCAGGAGTGGCCCCAAGTGTTGTCGAGGGCCAATAATTAAGGGTACAATGTTATAAACAGTTTTGATGAAGTCCTTGGCCCAGGAAACATAGGTGTGAGAGAAAAAATTTCTCTGCTATCATCAGAAATGCCAGATTTAGCCACTGTTCAGTATTTCAGGAGTGGCCCTCCTATTTGGCCCTATTACTCTTTCTACGTGGGTGACATTAATGTATCCTTCACATAGTCGTCTTCGGCACAGTCTTCCGGTTCCAACGATGTATAATTTTTGCTTGTCATAATTTTTCTAAGGTTCTCGATATTTCTAGCGGACTAGATGAGAAGAAGTGGTCTCTGAGTTTCGGTTTCACGAATATTAAATAAGTTTATCTGGCCATAGTTTCTAAGGCTTCACTTAATCTGTATAACAAATCTTGTCGTTATTTAAAAGTGCACACAGGTTAGATATTTGACAACATGCAGTAAGCCTGCCGTAGTTATAAAGGTTGTCGGCTGTGATTATGTTTGGGCATTGGGCTTAATAATAATTGTTACAAACCCTCTACAGGGTTGTTAACGAAGTCAGGACCAAGTACAATCATCTAACACATAAGAATACAATAAATTCAAAAGTACTATCAATCAAGCAAGTAAGTAAGTAAGTAGCCTTTATTTGCATACCAGCAAACTGTAATCCAACAGTTCATATTATTGTATTTATTTAAATAACAACAATAATAGTGATGCTGCTGATGAGGACAATGTATGGGCAAAACTGGGAACGGCGGTCCCAAATTAGGAAATATGCATTTTCGTCACAGACGTCCCAAATTATGAAATGAAAGAAGTCTACAAAGTTATTTGATATTGTTACTTTAAAATGGAAGCTGGATTGATGAAAAGAACTGTTTCCATAAATGGAAGCTGGATTGATGAAAAGAACTGTTTCCATAAATGGAAGTGGGATTGATGAAAACATTCCTGTGTTGAAATAGAAGCTGGATTGATCGAAATAATTTTTCCTGTAAATAGAAGCTGGATACCAAGCTGGTTGCATGGATGAAACTAAGTTTCCATTCAATAGAAGCTGGATGAAAATAATGTTTTCAGTAATTAGAAGCTGGATTCCTGAGAATATAGGCTATAGCACGTTTTAGCGAAACTACAAGAAAGCGGCCTCTGTTGATTTCTTTCATTTCATAATTTGGGACCGCCGTTCCCAGTTTTGCCAATGTATGTATATTCGTTTATTTCCATAATACAACACTGTAGGTAAAAAGCAACAGCTGACTACGTATGGTTGAGTTTGTTTGTAGCCTACATATACAACGACTGCCTATGCTCATAATACAACAAGATGCTGATCAGAAACTTCAGACTGTATAGGCCTTCAGTTAGACAGGCATATTGAATCCTCCCACCCCAGATGAACTGTCCCAGTCTTCCACCCACTCCCCACTCTCCCTGAAAGCCCATGGCAGATTAAGAGTATAAGCAATGGCACCAAGTCATAAAGTTGTGGAATATCTGTACATTGTCTATTCAAAATTCCAGTTTTATTTGTATTTGTTGTTCATAACTGTTTGCATATCACTTGCCTTCACCTTTATCAACAATGAAGCGACAGAAACTAAGTAGAGCTCAGTGTAGGAAATGCGAAAGAAACTTGTAAGCAGCAGCTGCAGGAAGTTCTATGGAGTTTATTGCAGCATTATTGAGAATTACTGATGCCGTAGCAGTTTCAAATGAACAAGACAAAGAATCTAGCATGCCAAGCCATTTCATCAGCCAGTAACTAGAGGTGAATGTTGTAATGATGTGATGGAGTTAAACGCTTGCCAAAATACTTAGCTACACCACTTCTGCTTGGGCCATATCTGGATGACTTATTGGTGACATAATATGCCAAGCCCTCAATGAAGATGACTTTCTGTCATTTAAGAGGTCAGATGGACTTGTAAGGTCTGATGGGTGGCGAGTTTTCTGTAGCGTGCAGTCACATTGTGAAATTTGTCATCATCATCGTTACTACTGTTGCAATTGCTATTATCCAGTATTAGGCATCACAGGTGCTACACGTCGTCTATGATCGAGTGTTTAAAATGCTGAAATGATGTTAATGTTGAAGACGGTTGAGATGGATGTGTTGAGGCCTCCGTTAGTTTGGGTTGGAAGTCGATGCTACAGGAAGACATTCACTGGCACAAACGACAATACAGACTTCGTGGAAGATGATGATGATGCTACTGAAGGTATAGGTATTTTATAAGTACTGATATATAAAATTGTGTTATGTAATGATGGAATTTATCTATGACTTGTCAGCTACCTCTTCCTGCACACTTTGCCTCGGTCACACTCTTGCTAAAACTTACTTATAGATATTTGAAGCTTTGCATGGCCAACACTTTCATGGAAGCCAGGGTTGGCAAGTTGTTGCCAGCCACCGGTTATAACCGGTTATTGCCACGGCTATAACCGTCCCGGCAACAACCTCTTGGCAACAATGGCAACAACCTCTTGGCAAAAATGGCAACAACCTCTTGGCAAAAATAGAAACTATTAATTATTGTGGTAATAAAATATGGAATCTTCACAGTTAGCTTCATTTTTTTATTTCATATGGCTTGCTACTTTACAGAGTAGATTGATTTAAATATATAATGATTTAAATCAGTCAAGTTTTTCCTAATAAAATCACCTAATTCCAATAACCAGTATAATTTCTTCCTAACGTGCAGTGATATATATGATTTTCATTTGTTTTGCCTTTACTTTGGAAAAAATGGGCCACAACTGGCAATAACCGACAACAACCGGCAATAACCGGTTATTGCCACCGTCCCGGCAATAATAGGTTGTTGCCGGCATTAAGCCAACCCTGATGGAAGCTGAGTGCAGTTTGCTTGGATATTACTTTTTTTAAGGCATATATAACTTAAAGACTTTTGTAGTACTTTTGTACTAAGGGTATTCTGATCTCTTCCTGTGAATTCTAATTTTCGGACAATGCCATGTTTGATGTCAATACGGAATCCAATGAAAAAATCAAAAACATTCCCAGTCAACTAGTTTCCTAGTTCTTTTGATTGCTGGTCTTTAGTTGCACTTCACTGTATTTGTTATTGTGGAATTTTTACTTTGACAAACTTCAAACTGACGAAATAAAGTGAAAATTATGACAGTGCTGCTATACAGGTGTATGTTGATTAAGTCAATGTTGATGATGATGATGAGTTCTCTTCCCTAAGGCAGGTCCATTGGCTTTTATGCCACCCGGAGATGAGTGAGGTGGTTTTCCATTGCCTTCCTTGCAGACAATTGTAGGCTAGCAACTTTCCAGGGTCGCTATGCATTGGCTTGAAGTAGATTCGAACCTGCCATCCTCTGGTTACAAGGCACAGAACATACCACTATGGCACTATGCCACCGCGTCCCATGCTAAGTCAATGTTATTTGTTATTAAACATGGATTCAGTTTTATATTTCATAATTTTAACATATTGTATTTTAAGCCTGTGACGTGTATGCTGATGAGACGTGTGAGATTGGTCTGAACATTGAGTCAACAACAAATGGCTATAAGTTGGCCATGCCTTGTCCCAATGTCTGCTTTGGCCTCATCATTGGCAAACGAGGGGAAACAAAGAAGAGGATTGAAAGTGAAACAAGGACCGACATTCGTATTCCTCGGCAGGGAGAAATAGGCAACATTGGTAAATCGGTATTTTCTTAAATTATTTTTATAAAGTATTTACTAAACTATTTATTAAATTGCTCAGTTTGACATTTCAAACCATTCTGCTATGTACCAGTTCATTTTAGCGGGACTTCAGTCCCTTCTGGGAACCCGATTGTTTCCCTCAAACGTTAACAAGATAATCATGTGATCTGTCTGTTTTAAATTCTAAACTTATGATCGTTGATTATGATTATTCTGGATCACTACTTGTAAACTATTCTATGGAAACAATAAAAGGATTGATTGATTGATTGATTGATTTTACATACATACAGTCATACAGCTTGTTAAGTGAATGAATTGCCACTGTGCTAAGTGTTACATCTAAACCTCACAATGACTTCATAAGGGCAGTTTGTGCTGTGGATAAGCAGTCAGTACTGCTAAGCACTGTCAAGTGAAGCAATACTGAACACAATTTGTATTTGGATGGTTGAGCTCATACTATTACTATTATTATCCATTCACGTGTGGGAAGTTAGTACCAGTGTGATGCGAGATGTTGTCCGGGGTGTAGATGTGTCCGAAAAATATTGTCATTGGTTCATGTGACCAACAACGTCGGATAGCAACTGTCAAGCTAAACTATGAATACGAATGCAAGATCTTGTCCGGGAAAGACATAATAGGAAAGATAATTATTCCAACGTACCAAAGATATGAGATCACGCGAGTTTTATTTTTAGAAGCAAATTCCCCATTGTCGAAACTTTTCGGCACCACAGACGTAGACTCCATCAACGGTCGAGTGATTGACAGTTGAAGTTCTGGCATGGAGAGGCTGTCGGCTGATGGAGCGACTGGCTGAACGGTTGCGGGAGTGCAGTTCCCACAACCGGCTGCGGAAAAATGGAAATCCCAGCTACTTACTATAACCTGGCTTTCTTGGCTTCAGGTGACAGGCTGATTGTAAGTGCTACGTAGGCCTAATATAACATAACAAAAGTTTTGACCATGGGGAATTTGTTTCTAAAAATAAAACTCGCGTCATCGCTGCAAGTACAAGCATCGTGCGTTACAATAATGATTAAACGGCTCAAACTTCTTTGCTTTCTTTCTAGTCTTCCTTGATAAAAAAATATTGTCTCGCTTGTCATTTTCAAATTACGTTAATACGATACTTTAAACGTTAACACAATACTTCAAACGTCGTCTTACTGTCAGCCTATGGTCCGGACATTATTTCACACAGACAATATTTCGCATATGTCGTGCCAGATACTGTCTTGCCAACGAAAGTGGGCGGAGTCGGACACATCTCCACCCCGGACAAGATCTCGCACCACACCGGTACCCACATGAGTTGGGAAACGGTGTCCTATTGTGTGACTGCACTGTTTGCACTTAAGGCAGAAGATTCTTCAATGCAAGCAGCAGTGTCTAGAAACAATTAAAAATGTGTGAAACATTTAAAAATGTGTGTTACTTTTAACTTCAGCATATTTTTGTAGCTCTATGAATTCAGGATTTTTATTCCAATTATCTAATCATTGTCTAATTTTTAAGTATGATGACATTGTTGTGCATTTTCATCTACAGCAGAGTTATGACAATGCAGGAGGCTTCATTCAATGATTGCTTCTAAGTAGAACTGTGCTCCAAAGTCACATATTGTCGGATAAAACCAGTCAAGATGACGCGTTCCCACAGACTATGTGATAGGTTAGAGAGGAAAAGCCATCCAAGCACGGTCCTAAAAGGGGAGGTTTTAGGTCAGATGTGAAGAACAGAAAGGCAGTGAATTCCAGAGCCTTGAAAAATTTGCCATGAAACAGGAATTATCCAGCTGAAGGAAAAGAAGGAGAAATTTAACATGGAGATGTGTTATCACTAATGCTTCGGTCAAATAACCTTTAAATCACCAATTTTAGGCTTTAGAATGAATTCTCATTTTCTTTTGACAATGAACCAAAATTTATACTATGGAAACTTCAAGGCAGTTTGTTGTGGCTTACAAAGATGACACAAATTACAGTTTTAACTTGAACAATTTTAAATTTCTGGTTAGAAATCCGGGGTAAAGATCGCAGTGGAGTATCTTCGGCACACACAAGGATAAACGTTCTTATTGAGACCGCAAGACGTCGACAGCCTTTCACGCACTTCATCTCATTTCCAATGGTCAGTGAAGTCATTCAAGAAAAGTTTGATGAATTCAAAGAAGATGTCCTGCGATTTTGTGAAGGGGTTAGTAAATTACTGGCAGCTTTTCAATGTGTATAAATGGAGTTTAAGTCTAGAGTCAAGGGCAGCATAGACTTTTTGATGATTGACTGATTGAATGTCTTGTTGATCGTTCAGCTGATTGATTTACTGGTTAGTGTCAGTGATTGTTTCAGTGAAGTAAATGGCTGATCAAATTCATTGCTTTTACAGGTTTAATTTCAACAATTATACACTGCGTTGAACATGTATAAGTAGTAACTACTGTAAATGGCACTTGGCCGCCAAGCCTCAGTAAAAACTCTGAGATTGCATTTGAGTACTGTATTCCTTTTCATAGATGTTTAGATTTTGTATGAGGTTTTTATTTCAGAGAGGCACTGTCTAATGCTTCATTGCATACGAAACAGAGTCTATAAACTTTCTGTGTCTATGAATTTTTAATGCACACTCAAGCTTATTCTGTCAACGCTGAGATTTCTTTTAACGTCTCTTTCTTACGCCGATTAAGAAACATATTACTTCATCTCCTAACATCAGTCCTTTAGTCTTCAGCCTACTGTGAAGGCTGTACTAAAACTGGTCTCGCCTTTACACTGGACAACACCTGATCTGCTGACACTGGAAAGGCATGCCTCTCCATGTGTCTCGACCTTAGTGCTGCTTTTGATACTGTTGACCTGTTGCTACTACGTTCTAGATTTGGGTAACCTTTAGTGTCTGTGGGGCTGCCTTAAACTGGCTGACTTCTTACCTCTACAATTGGTCTCAGCAAGTATGATCCTTCTCTTTGCACTGCTAGCGTGTTGCATGGAATTGTGACTGAAGGACTTGCTCAAAGTCCCTCCACAGTAGCCATCTCAGGCAATCGCTCTAACCAGTCAGCTGCCATCTCCACACAGTATATATTAATTTGTAAATTGTAATACATCTGTATATAATTATATTTATATATGAAATATTATTCTTTTGTGGAGCCTGCTGCCATTAATGACATTTAGTGTCATATTTGTTCTGAATAATGATTGCTATGATTGATCATTTAACTGATAGGAACGAGGAGTAGATGCAAGCATTTTCCAGAATCCAAGTAAACTCCACATGACAGTTGGAACGCTCACATTATTAGATGATGTGGAGATTGGAAATGCAGCTCAGATACTCAAAAGCTGGCGTGATGAATTGATAAGGTCTGTTCATAAATATACACTATCTTTTAAGCGGAACAATTACTTCAGCTTCTAAGTTCTGTTGTCTAAGTAGTTTTAAGTCATATGCTAATTCTGTTTGAATTCTTTATGAAACTTTAAGAACAATCTAATAATACTCAGGAATATTGCAGTCAGACAGGGAGCAGATGTATAACTCTGTAATAACATTTGGAACATTTTATCAAACAGAAAATTATCTCATGAAAATAATGTTCTTTTTACGCAAGATAGAATACAGCATTACATTATATGATACACTAATGATAAACCTTCATTTCCATTTTTGCGCTAAATTACCAAGAACTTGATAAAGCTGAGGTAGGCTTATCACTTTCTGCAAAATGCTAGAGTCACAAAATTTGCCCTGTCACATGCAATATTGTAAAAAAAATTCTTTTTGATCCTTGCTGACAATTTTTGAAGTGGAATAAACTTAATTATGTAATATTAATTCCAGTTAGCAGCCTATTGTAATCATAACACATATGCACATACATGTGTAGGCATCATTTACTACTGGTAAGTCGTAAGTCATGCAGGCATAACAACGTGTTTCTGGCTGGCATACTACTGTTGCCCAATAGTTAATATGAAATTCAGTTAAACTGAAATGTTTATTGTGGTACCTTGTCCATCTTCCTAACTGATTTGCAGATTCTGGCAAAGTGTAGTGTTTCAAATCTGTCTGCTTGACAATATAAACACTGGATGTCAAGTTGAGATCGAGGTAAGTTGGATCGGGATGCAACAGTGCACCACCGTGGAATAGCAAGTACTTGCTTGCTAGAACACGATTCAGTGCAACGTTGACTCTGTGATACAGTAAATATAATTTCCACAGCATGAACTCATCACTTGTCGTTGCTGTCTGGATTGAGTAGCAGTGGCGGCGCCAAGGGTGGTCGCAGCAGGTCATTTGACCTGCTTATTTCACTCCCGACCTGCTTAATGACCTGCTTCAAATTCTTAGGAATTTTTAATATTTTCTTTACATTTCAAACATCAATATCTGTCATTATTGCAATTATTTAGATCTAATCGACTTTTTTACGTTCTATGTCAAATTTGTCAATAGAAGTCTATGTTGTAAACTCTAAAATTGAAATGCTGAAGTGCTTATTCTTTGCCGCCGTTGCGTCAAAATTTTGTGGATATAAATACAATTAATAGTGCGTCGTTGATTACCTCGCGAATAGAAATTAACCTATTTCAGTTGTTTACGAATTGCATCAACGTTATATACATTAGCAAAGAAATTAATAAATGATAATGAGGTGCTGCAACATTGAAAATTTCTTCGGAAATAAATCTTGCGAAAAACGCATTAAGCAAAATGATAAAATTATGACTGTTAATGCGGACGTTGGTGTAGTTCTGAACGATAATAATGCTAGCGACTTGTAGGATGTCTAAACGATGTTTCTGCAAATGTTGAAAACGTGGGTCTCGCGACTCGTGCGTCTTATTAGCATAGGCTACATGTTCATGATGTTCTGAGTAGCTGATCAGTACTTCACAATCTAGTAAAGAAACTAAAGTTTAACGTTTTAATGCTGAATTCTTTAAAATTTATTTGAATATGTTCATTCATTCATTCGAGCATTTATATAGCGCCCCTTCAAAGGAACCTACTCAGAGGCGCTCCCAGCCCAGCCACGGCTAAACAGAGAAGACTTGAGAAGGCGGCAGTAAGCAGGCAAATTGCTGCGAGGCATCAAGCGCAGCTCAAGTGGGAGCCCATTCAAAAAAGTAAACATAGAAAATGTTACAACAATTGGGCTATAAGCGTGCTATAGATACATGTATGTAAGCATAGGCATATATGTAGGCCTATCTATATATATATATCAAATCAATCAATCAAATCTCTTTTATTGAAGCCAAATGAAAAAAACACATAACATTTCAACATAAAGTATCAGGATTGGCCGCAAGAGGAGTCCCAAAAGGGATCAAGATCCCGCTAACTAGGGACACCTAGAACAACATTTCAGAAATATGAATTTAAAGCTAAATCCTTGATAAACAGTGCAATATCAAGTTTAGTACAGCAATGCAAACAGTATAGTACATATTACACAGTAAATGATTAACTCGATTCAAAACACTATGAAAATATAAAGAAAAACCGAAAACCTTAACTAACAGTGAAAAAGAATATCCGGCAGGGTAGGTTATAGCTAATTTCCATTAATCAGGTAGGCATGCAGCATTTTTTTAAAGTGCCGTAGGTGGAGGGCACAACGTATGTGAGAGGGAAGCATGTTCCAGGTTGTGGAGCCAACAGATTTTATGGAGAATAAGCGAGTATTGGTGTGTGCGTATATGGGGCGATAAGAGTTAAAGTTTCTGGTGTAGTGAGTATGAACATCGGATCCTAGATGAAAAAATCCTTAAAACATGCTGAAGTATATATATATATATATATATATATATATATTATATATATATATATATATATATATAATATATAAAAATTATGCTGCTTTTATGTCAATTATGTCAAACTCAAACATTAATTTCATCGACCTGCTGAATAACTTCTATGACCCTGACGCGACCTGCTGAAATTGTATAGCTGGCGCCGCCTGTTGAGTAGGGTCAAATGTAACATTTATATATCTGCTTACTTGCGCTGATAACATGTTTCACTGCTTCACATGTGTGTTTCTTTGTAATATATAAATTGGTCATCTCTTGCAATTACATATGAGCTGTTGTTAGGGTCATTATAAATATAACCATTTTTAGGTCAGTTAAACAGTCTGGGTTGAACTTCAGGAACCTTTTCTGCTGTTGTTTTCAGTTGTGTGTTGGAGGAGCGGCCGATGGTGGCAGCTATCCAAGGTCTCGAGTACATGAATGATGACCCAAATGCGGTTGATGTTCTCTATGCAAAAGTATCGCTGCACGATGGATCTTCAAGGTGCCCATAAAAGAATTCTTATAGAAGAATTAAACCCCACTAGGGAGATTTTGATATGCACTTCATCACATAGGCACCATCTAGCAAATGAAATGATTTTGTAAAGCCACAACTGTGAAGAATAAACATAAGATCAGAAATGGAGTCACGTTCTTTTTTGTAGCCTTTTGAGAAATGCATCAAGTTTTGTCCAAAATTATTATAGAAATGATATTAAATTCATGCTAATAGGCATGTTATACTTTGGCCCTTTGTTCATTTCAAACAATGGAACTCCAGTACATTGTTATTCCTTGCTTTGGATGTCATTTGCACATTACAGGATTCACTGTGGAAAAAGAACTTAAATTTTTTAAATTTAATATTCTTGATCAGAATGGTGAACCACTTCGGTGAACTAGTCAGCTGATTTTATTAACTTAGACTTTACAGCATTCAAGTTTTATCTATATGAAAATGTTTTCTTGGCATATGCAACTTCATTTATTGCTATTTTGCACTGCGTCACATTCCTGAAAAAGGCTTGTTACTTGTGTGCAAGATTGCAGGCACTGGCAGACACTTTGGTTGACCGTTTTGTCTCTGCTGGTCTGATGGAAAGGCAGTATGACCGCGTCAAACTGCACATCACTGTTATGAACACACTCTTCCGCAAGGAGTCAAAAACATCTTCTGCTCAGAATCTTCCACGCAGCAAAGGGACCGACAGAGAACGAGAATGTTTTGATGCCCGAAAAATTCTTGAGGTTTGTTTTTTTCTTATTGTGGACAGGGTAAGGTAAGGTTGATGTCTTAATAGCCTCACGATACCATTATGCTAATTAAAAATGGTGGTAGAGCATTGGTGAGCCTAGCTGGAAGACAAGTTTAATTCAGTTTCAATCATCGTTTACCAGTAATCATTAAAATTAGTGGGAACCATTGTTATTTCTATTAACTGAAACTGTAACTGAAATGGCATAATAACTGAAAAATGTTTGATAGTTAACTGAAACTGAAAAATACTGAATAACTGAAACTGTTATTGAAACTGAAAAACAAAAAGTGTATAACTGAAGAATCATAAAGCGTTCACTTGAAAATGAAACATAAGTTTTTTCCTTACTTACTTCTGAAACATCGGTTTTTTCCTTACTTACTTTTTGAATATTAGTCTAATCCTACTCTAGTTTACGCAGTTTTCTATACTCGTTTCACTTCAAGCTACTTTCATTGTGTTGTTGATTAATGTAGGCATTAAACCGTAAAACAATCGACGTCTATACGAGAA
>JACEVL010001931.1:0-22751 GCA_020284085.1 Aporrectodea caliginosa
CATCGAAATAGGTAACACAAGTAAGAAAGTTTAAATCTAAGTAAGTTTCGAAATGTCAAAGCAGATGAATTGTTTTGTTTGTAATTCTGATTTACTCCTATTTAGAAAAATAAGAATAAATGTAAAGTGTCCTTTTTTAGTAATTGATACAATATGAGATCAGACTCTGTTACTTATATACCGGCACTTGCCAACTTATTTTTATTAAAGTACCAGGCGACGAAAAT
This sequence comes from Aporrectodea caliginosa, assembly GCA_020284085.1. Classification (NCBI taxonomy): domain Eukaryota; kingdom Metazoa; phylum Annelida; class Clitellata; order Crassiclitellata; family Lumbricidae; genus Aporrectodea; species Aporrectodea caliginosa. The sequence goes on from JACEVL010001931.1 coordinate 228, forward strand.
TAATTGATTGATTGCTAAAGTTTCATTTTTAGGATATCTTGATTGGTCATTGCATACCAATTCGTTTTATGATCATGCCAAGGTCGTATAAACTATAAACATATTCCTGGTAGTAGGAGTTATTTGGCATATTCTAATCACACTTTGGAAGAATGTCTGACAACAGTCACAAGTCACAAGTGGATGTTTATATTATCACAAAGAGTTGCGGCCTAGCACTACAACATACCAAGATATACTCTTAAAAATAAAGTTAAAGGCAATTATTAAACGCTCCAATAAACATGGTGGACCAACAATCTTCAGCTCAGTGGAAAAAGAAATCTTCAGCAAATAATTATATCATCACATTGTCCTAGTCCTTTACTAGTCTTTTACTAATAGGGGACCCACCGGTTCGGTATCGTAGTCATTTAGTGTTAGTTTTAAGTTTAAATATTTTTAAAAACACATTCTTCTTGCCATAGTCACTCCAGTAACAGGTTCACTTTGTCTAATAACTGGAAGACTATTGTGGGACACCCCACCTGATGGGGTGGCTTTGGCCCACCCCAAAACTTTGTTAAAAAGTGTTCAACTGTTATTGGTCAAAAATGTTTCTCTTATACTTGTTTTCTTTAACCGTAAGCACATAAAATAAAATTATTAAGTCAACCATTTTCAGTCACAGTATTGGCTTATTATTAAAAACAAGTTTAAATTGGTCCAAAACAATCCCGTTCTACGGCACTATCTAGCTTTTCTAGGTACACCTACAGCGATAATATGTTTGTTGCTAACTCAATAAACGAAATATGATAGTTTAGTAGTTTACTTTGTGTCGGCCTACCGTATCGAACGCAGGTCGGTTCAGTTCGACACCATGGGGTTAAACAATCGGCGACGTTTTGCATGACGCAGTATTGATCCGGATCACATGTCACGGTCTACAGAACACATTAGAACGTCTTAATCACCCTTCGCTCATCGTATTTCTAAATTGTTCCTTCTACCTTGGTTTTGACTGACCTATAAGTTCATGGTCTGACATTACTTATAATAAATATTGTCATTAAGATAAAGATAGGCTAGATCAAGAGCCAGTCAACATTGTCTGGTGCGAACTCTTCTTAACCGCTAATATTTAAGAGTCTTGGAGTTACTCTTAACTCCCAAATGACATTTAACCAGCACGTCACCGCTATCGGTAATTGATCATGTTGCCATAAAAAATCATGCGTTATATTCGATCTTGCGATCGGAATTCACTGATTGTGTAGTCAGATCAAAACTCGACTACTGCAACTCGTTGTTGGGCGTCACATAAATTTCTAAGATTGGCAAACTGCAGCTCGTCCTGAACTCGTTTGCCGGACTGGTGAGGAGGAACCCGCATGTTTGATCACATCACGTTTCTGCTGGCAAGGCTACACCTATCGTCTTTCGGGTCAACGATTCACCTTACAAAAATGTCATTCAGCTATTCAATCCCCTTAACTGTAATCTTCATTACAGCGTAACCAGGCACAGAGGTCGTTTTGATCAGCCACACAAAACAGTTTGTCTGTTGCTGACATTAGAAGCTATCGGTACGAATTCTGCCAACGCGTATTCACCAATTCAACATCAATTAAATGTAATAGTCTACCTGCTGACATTACAATAATATCCCCAATAAAGTCGCATTCATTAAGCGTTTTAAGGCCTATGTCTACTGACTCGATTTTGATGACCTAATGTTGTGACCATCCACTCTCCAACGATTCCTCGCTCGGTCGTGCCTTTCTCTCTTCCTCCGATTGTATAGCCTGATTAAGTATATACAATTATACATGCATTCACGTATACATTATGTCAGTGTGAGGAAGAAGCTTAATGTGTAATGTAGTAAAGAAGTAATTTACATCACAATTGTAGGGTGAACAGTCACATCTGGTGTCACATCCCTCTGATCCGGGAACTGTACGACATCCTAGGGCAACGCAGTCCTCTATTGGACACTCAGGGGTTGTTGTAGGTGTTGGAGGCGGAGTCTTTTCCGTACAAATACACGTCGGACATCCATCTGTAAGGTACGTGTAATCTAGGTAGCAGTAACTCGATTCAGTACACGACGACATGTCTGGACAAAATGGGGTAGTCGTCATGTAGGCGTCGCTGTGGTCGTCTCTGTGGGCGTCTCTGTGGTCGTCCCTGCAGAAGGAACAGTAAGACAAATGAAACAATGCTAATAGATTTCAGACATCTTTCAACAGATATATCAACAATTGTATTACACAATTCTACAACCTTCGCAATAGAGTGACATGATATGCAGGGGCGCAACCACGGTCCAGAAGTTGTGGGGTACCTACTAGAATGTCTGAGTGGGGCGGGGATTGCGAGCGCCGAAGGCGATTGCCTTATGGGGGTATGGAGGAGCGTCGTAAGCTCCCTCATCTGGGTCTGGGGCGGAGCACCAGAAGCCGACGCAATTTTGAGCATTTGATGCCAAATGGAGTACATTTTGGGCTCTAATTCACCTCAAATTTTTCACTCGATGATTTCGATATAAAAGTACCTAAACCATCTAAATCTGTGAAAAATATGACTTTATTATTATGAATAAACTGCGATGTTAGGTTTTAGAAGAACACCACTCGCAGTCGCAGCATTAAAAATTGAAATGTCCTCCTAGGCTTCTACCGCGAGCCTTAGTCGAATTTTAAAAAGCGAGATAATTGAAGTTTTAAAATGAAATTATACAGCAACATTCTGCACTGAATTCTGATAGACTTGAGTTTAGCGGCTTTAGCCTGACCCTTTATTTTATCGGCAGCAGGGCCAGCGATTTGTTGGGGGAGGGACCTACTAGAACGTCCGAGTGAGGGGAACTGCGAGTGCGGAAGGCGCACAACCACGATTAAGTAAGTAAGTAAGAAAGAATATTCTTTATTTGACTACCAGCAAATGCATAGTATCTTACAGAAGAAATAAATAATACAAACATTTATGCCAAGTCCTATAACATTCTCAATTCTCATAATAAAACTTCTTTTTGCAAAGGCATCAACTCTAGGTAGGGTGAGATCACGTGGCCTTGGTCGCATATAGTATGGAGTGACCTTACGGGGAGGGTGGAGGTCGTGAAGGATGTGACAAGGGTTTGAGAGAATTGAATGGAAAAGAGTAGAATCAGCTCTAGAACAGTGTTTATCAAAACTAAGAAAATCGGCAGGGAGGAAGCCTGAACGGGCCAATTTTCTCAGAATACCGTTAAGGCGTTTACGTTCTCTACAGTGGCAAATCCCCAACCAAACAGGGGAGGCATAAAGTAGCCGTGCGAGGGTAGTAGCTCTAACAACGTCAAAGAGACGTTGACCGTGGAGACCGTGGGCGACCAAAACACGTAGGTACACATATCGCGATATGTCTGCTGTTAACTCGTTAAACGAATATATGATACTTTTAGTAGTTTACTTTGTGTCGGCCTACCGTATGGAACGCAGGTCGGTTCAGTTCGACACCATGGGGTTAAACAATCAGCGACGTTTTGCATGACGCAGTATTGATCCGGATCACATGTCACGGTCTACAGAACACATTGCACCGTCTTAATCACCCTCGCTCATCGTATTTCTAAATTGTTCCTTCTACCTAGGTTTTGACCGACCTATAAGTTCATGGTGGACTATTTTTTAATAACATATTGTCATTAAGATAAAGACAGGCTCAAGAGCCTTGAAACAGTCAACATTTCTGGTGCGAACTCTTCTTTACCGGGAATATTTAAGAGTCTTGGAGTGACGCTCCACTCCCAAATGACATTTAACCAGCACGTCACCGGTATTGGTAAAAATGATCATGTTGCCATAAAAAAATCATGCGTTATATTCGATCTTGCGATCGGAATTCATCGATTGTGTAGTCAGATCAAAACTCGACTACTGCAACTCGCTGTTGGGCGTCACATAAATTTCTAAGATTGGCAAACTGCAGCGCGTCCTGAACTCGTTTGCCGGACTGGTGAAGAGGAACCCGCATGTTTGATTACATCACTCTTCTTCTGGCAAAGTTACAACTATCGTCTTTTCTGTTAACGACTCACCTGACACAAATTTCATTCAGCTATTCAATCCCCTTCACTGTAGTGTTCATTACAGCGTAACCAGGCACAGAGGTCGTTTTGATCAGCCACACAAAACAGTTTGTCTGTTGCTGACATTAGAAGCTATCGGTACGAATTCTGCCAACGCGTATTCACCAATTCAACATCAATTAAATGTAATAATCTACCTGCTGACATTACAATAATATCCCAAATAAAGTCGCATTCATTAAGCGTTTTAGAGCCTATGTCTACTGACTCGATTTTGATGACCTAATGTTGTGACCCATCCACTCGAACGATTCCTCGCTCGGTCGCGCCTTTTCTCTTCCTCCGATTGTATAGATGATTAAGTATATACAATTATACATGCATTCACGTATACATATGTCAGCGTGAGGAAGAAGCTTAATGTGTAATGTAGTAAAGAAGTAATTTACATCACAATTGTAGGGTGAACAGTCACATCTGGTGTCACATCCCTCTGATCCGGGAACTGTACGACATCCAAGGGCAACGCAGTCCTCTATTGGACACTCAGTGGTAGTTGTAGGTGTTGGAGACGGAGTCTTAACCGAACAAATACACGTCGGACATCCATCTGTAAGGTACGTGTAATCTAGGTAGCAGTAACTCGATTCAGTACACGACGACATGTCTGGACACTCAGTGGTAGTTGTAGGTGTTGGAGACGGAGTTGGAACCCAACAGATACACGTTGGACATCCATCTGAAGTCGACATGTAACTTAAGTAGCAGTAACCCGATACATCACACTGTGACACATCTGGACAAAATGGGGTAGTCGTCCCTGTGGGCGTCTCTGTGGGCGTCTCTGTGGTCGTCCCTGCAGAAAGAACAGTAAGATAAATGAAACAATGCTAATATATTTCAGACATCTTTCAAAAGATAAATTATATCAACAATTGTATTACACAATTCTACAACCTTCGCAATCGAGTGACATGACGTGCATGTAATGATGTAATATACAAATCATCTACGTAACTGGTTCATTTGCTGAGAGAGTGATTGACTGAATGAAATGGTGAATGATGGCATGAATGATTTACTCACTTAATGAATGAATAAAGACAAAATAAAAGAATAGGCGAATTAAACTACCTCTTCTTGGAACGCAGACTGGACTTGAAAGACAGCGATCCCCATTGCAATCGTACTCTTGCATTATACATTCTTGATCTTCGGCGCAATAAAAACTCTGTAATAAATTATTAGAAATTTACGATTTTGTTTTGCTTCTTGAAGCTGCTAATCAGCTACTCGAAATCCACTTGTCGAGTTAAAAATCTCGATTAATTAAATATACAGTAAGCCCTAAATCTGAAAATTAGAAATTTTGTATTTGTTTGATTGTGTGTTTAAATTTACAGCTCCAAAACAGGAATCAAACCTATAAAAGGTTTCACAGATACAATATGTAGATTAATGTGCTACGTGCTACTCTATGTAACAAAGAGATGCGTTCGATTTTTGGTGGTGATAAAGAAAATGATGGTGGTATTGGTGGTCGTGGTGCGGGCTAGAGTGATAATGATGACGATGGTGGTAGATGATGACGATAATAATAATAATAATAGTGGTGGATGGTTAATATAACTGACTCAATTAAAACTGTTCTTGTCCACCGGGGTTGGGCTACAGCGCCTCTGAGAAGTTATCTTGGAGAGGCACCATATGAATGGAAACCTCCATGTTAAACTTTAGTTATTTGCTGATGATGGTAAACTGTTTAGTAGCTTCGTGTGCAATCATCGTTGCTTCATTATCTCTTTAGTCCAATATTCCCATTGCCTGTAGAGTCTAAACTGATTTTTAACTGTGAGTAGCCTTTATTGTGATGTGGTCATTTTTTTATATTGCATATCTCGATTGTGTAATATTCCAATAAATCAAGCAAGGAGGATCTGAGTGAATGAACGAATGAATAAATTAATGAATGGCCAGGAATCTATTTTGTTTCCGAAATTCCACGGGTGAAGACTTTTCCACTTATCTGAGCACAATTTGTTTACAAATGAAGTTGTTCTCAGGTAACTGGAACATACACTGAGCTAGTGAGAATCAAACGTATTCGTACACAGTGAATAATGTTAATAAATAGTTTGAGTTTGGTATATTGTTCCTTGAGCGCATTTCTAACCTCACAGGGCGTCTCTGTGGTCCGTGGTAAGGTCGTTGGTCGGGGCGGATGGCACCAACAAGTCGGACATCCGCCTGACCAGGTCGTCAAGCGGCAATATGGACCACATGTGACGACTGGACAATTTGTGGTAGTCGGCTCTGGGGTTGGCTCTATGGTCGTTGGTGTGGGCGGATAACATGTACAAGTCGGACATCCATTTGAGCCGTTTATCGAGGGGCAGGTACCACACTCGACGACTGGGCAGGATGTGGTCGGCACGATGGTCGTCTGTGTGGTCGTCTCTGTATTCGTCCATGGGGGCGGTATGGTGGTCGTCCCTGCAGAAGGAAAGATGAGATAAATGAATTAACGCCACAAATTAAAAAAATCTTTCAACAAAAATAACAGCAATTTGATTATAATGGTACAACCTTTGCTTAACGGTACCATTGCTTGACCGCTAACTCTCAGTTTTACATTCGAACCTCGAGTGAAGGGCCTAAAGAAAAACGCATTAGCTGATGGAAATTATTAGTAGTATACATTTCCGTTTTATGTTTACAATAATTTGCTACATAATTGGTTCAAAGCGGTGTCGTAGCTAAGGATGCGAATGAGGCTGCAGCCTTGACGGCAGTGTCCAAGTCATGGCACGAAGACAGAAAATTTAGACGCTTCAAGATAGTTTCAACACCTGTGTCCAAAATTTAATGGTTGTCGCATTAAACACAGCGAGAGCCTGTATCTCAAATTTTTAAAGATTGTGGCGATGAAAATAGTGAGCGCAGTGCCACTGAGTCATACAGTGGGGGATATTTATTAAGTGTACTAAAAACCAATCGTGTAAATTGTGTTTGATTACTTCAAACAGAAAACGACCACAGGGACGACTAAAACTGGAATGTTAGGGGTTGTGGAGTTGTACAGTTACAATCACTCTCTCAATCTCTCTCTCGGGGACTCTTTATTCTATCGGCCACCGCTTTCAAAGGAGCCATCTCTCTGCATAATCTATCTATCTGGCTGTCAGTATCTGTCAATCCTATCCATCCATCCATCAGATCAAATCAATCCAGGTCAAATTCAGGTCAAATCAGAATCAGGTCCATATCGTCCATCAAATATAAATCAAATATCATCTATCTGTCTAATCAGATCAAATCCATCATCATCCATCAGGTCATCCATCTGTCCGTCCGTCCGTCCGTCCGTCCATTAAGTCATCGATCCAGTCCATCCAGATTCCGTCCGTCCATTAAGATTAATCATCCATCCATCCATCCATCCATCCATCCATCCATCCATCCATCATCCATCCATCCATCCATCCATCCATCCATCCCCATCCATCCATCCATCCATCCATATCTATCTAATCTATCTAATCATCTAATATATATATATTTATCTATCTATCTTTCTATCTAAGTATCTATCTATCATGATGATCACAACATTTAAGTATACAATTATTAGATTCTAAAGTTGCAATAAAGGAAAACATGAGGGCTACAATACGCCATATGTATAACTGGAGGACTCTCATCTGTAAGTAAATTTTGTTAGTAATTTATTAACTTCGTGAAGATATTTATGTGGACATTTAATCATGACAATTTTGGTTATTTAAATAACTTGATTATGAAAACGTGTATGAACTTAGACTTTACCATATTTTGGAAAACAGGCAAAACCCATAGAAGCTTCCTCGCTCGGGAGACAGTCTTCGTCCGGACCACATTGCACTAGCCACTGAAAACACAAAGAACTCAGTCAGAAACTTTCTCCAGTTAGATTTCCTGATTTGTCGTTCAATCCTTGTTGAATCTTATCGCTAGTCAACACCGTGCACTTGATTCAATTATCAAGAAGTAAAGCACCAAGACCAAGCCATAAAATCCACGACTCTTTCGAGAAGATACGATAGGCCTACCCAAGACACTCAAAATACTTGACTGTAAGCATTGCAGTTGGCCAGAGATCGATGTTAAGTTTGAAACTAGTCCTTTTCTTACCAGGATACCAACACAAAAAGTTAAACACTGACGCTATATTATGTTCATATTTTGACGCATTGTCATTGGTCTAGCATTTAGTTACACTAAGGAGGTTTGCCAGATAAACTCTTGAACCCATCTGTAGTTCATTGATACTTTCAAAGAGCAGTATTCTCAGATCTACAAATAGATTTTGGAATGTGCTCTAGGAGGTGCACTGCATATGATACGGATAGTTCGCTTCGGTAAGGTTTCAGACAAGCCGGACGAGTACGATCATAGGCGCCGACTTTTAGTAAAAGGTACTGGGGCAATAATTTCGTTCCCATGATTCCGTGATCGTACGATCCCTTTGCCTATCCTGCTCAAGGGCCGTTTTATTGCATAGGACCTACGAACCTTCAGGAGCCTACGAAAGTCTAAATGAGGCATTGAAAAATAAGCTTAATGATTGAATTTGATATGAATATGTAAAAGAAGATGTCAAATTCTAAATTAATATTTATATATGTACTGAAACAGTTTAACTTTAGATAGGCCTATTAACTTAAAGTTAAGTATATGCAACAATGTATACTATATAAATGATATGTGTGCTATATATATTTGTATATCATATATAAATATGTGTGTAAATAGCCGTGTGTAGGGCAATTTCTAGGTATATATCTATTTATACCTCGGATAATTGTGTAAAGACTATATATATGATAATAAAAATGTATATATATATGTACAGCGTGTTGTGAGTTATATATATATATAAGTATATATATAGGCATATATATATATGTATATGTATACCATTTGTGTATATATATGAAGACATATACGACCGTGTGTATATGTTATGTATATACATATATACACGTATGAGCTCCCTATATATATATATGTACTAACATATAAGCATATATATAATATGTAAATATATATATAAAAATATGTAACTATATATATTAAAATATATCAATGTGTATATATTTGTATATATATATAAATATATGCTCGTGAACGTACGACGTCTACGTCATAGACACAATGAGACAACAGTTACCCCGAGTGAGACTCGGGGTTAACCGCTTTTACATAGAATTTCGGGCCCGAGTAACGCTCGGGGTTAACGCTAGGGAGGTTAAGTCGAGAAGATACGTTACCCAAAACACTCAAAATACTTGAGTGTAAGCATTGCAGTTGGCCAGAGTTCGCTGTTAAGTCGAGAAGATACGTTACCCAAAACACTCAAAATACTTGAGTGTAAGCATTGCAGTTGGCCAGAGTTCGCTGTTAAGTCGAGAAGATACGTTACCCAAAACACTCAAAATACTTGAGTGTAAGCATTGCAGTTGGCCAGAGTTCGCTGTTAAGTCGAGAAGATACGTTACCCAAAACACTCAAAATACTTGACTGTAAGCATTGCAGTTGGCCAGAGTTCGCTGTTAAGTCGAGAAGATACGTTACCCAAAACACTCAAAATACTTGACTGTAAGCATTGCAGTTGGCCAGAGTTCGCTGTTAAGTCGAGAAGATACGTTACCCAAAACACTCAAAATACTTGACTGTAAGCATTGCAGTTGGCCAGAATTCGATGTTAAGTTTGAAAATAATCCTTTTCTTACCAGGATACCAACACAAAAAGTTAAGCATTGGCTCTATATGTTCATATTGAAACGCATTGTCATTGGTCTGGCTGAAGAGTTCTACACTCCTCCGAGTTTCGGCATAATTATGTTTTTAGTACTGATGCTAATTTAGTTACACTAAGGAGGTTTCCAGAGAAACTCTTGACCCACATGTAGTTTATTGATACTTTCAAAGAGCAGTATTCCCAGGTCTACAAATAGATTTTTGTATGTGCTCTGTGAGGTGCATTGCATACGATACGGATAGTTCGTTTCGGTAAGGTTTCAGACAAGCCGGACGAGTACGATAAGTAGATGCAGATAAGTATGCAGGAGAGCAGAAACGAGAATGCAAGTAATATAGGCCTATTTTCAACGCGACTAATTTAGGAGTTAATACATATTGAAGGGAAGGACAGACCGTTAACGATATTGGAGTTATTAGTGTGAAATGGGTAGATGAGAGTAAACCCGTGGTCTTCGACGCAGGAGGATTTGTAAAGAATTTGTTAAAGAAAAAGTGAGAGAAGAAGTTCAACAAATGAGTGGATCGTTATGTTATGGTGAGGCATGAAATATGAAATATATATAGGGCAAGTTAGAATGTTTCGGCGGATTACTTTCGCAGAGATTTAGACTAAGTGCAATGCAGATATCTGAAAGGTTAAGACGTTCAATTATTAAAGAGTTGTACTATGTGATTTTGTGTGAATTAGCAAATAAGTCGCTTAATAGAGCCATTAGAATTTTGACAAGAAATTTTAAAAATGTGTGCCATATTTTAAGGTTTGAGAGATAATTATACATAACTGAAAAAGGAAGTAGGCGTCATACCAATTTCATTTTTCTGACATTTTGTCCTCTTTGTAGGGTTAAAACTTTTAAACTTAAAGGATTTTGCAGATGTATAAGCATTAGTTGTTTACAGATGAACGAGCTGTTGCCTATTAGCCTCAATAGGCTACCAGTTGGGCTAGCGAACACTTTTAGAATTCTGTAACGTCTTTGTACGTAAATATATAACTGAATAATTTGAGCGATCGTTGAGATACAAAATGCCAGGATAATGATCATGAGGAAGATCATTTTTGGTTCATTTATTGTTGCTTTATCAGAGTAACTAACCCCACAAATCGGATCACCACAGAGACACGTCGGACATCCGCCTGCACTGTAATCTAAGCTGCAGTATGGTCCACCACACGAGATGGTTGGACAGACTGTGGCAGTCGTCTCTGTTGTCGTCTCTGTTGTCGTCTCTGTTGTCGTCTCTGTTGTCGTCTCGATGGTTGTCTCGATGGGCGGTTCTGCAGAAGGAAGGGTATGATAAATGAAACAATGCTGGTGAATTCCTCGCATCTCTCAACAGGAATATCAACAATTCTATTAAACAATTAAAACAATTAAACAACCTTCGCTTTAGGGTAACGTGATTTGGCTACGAACCTTCAATTTCGAATAGCCAACTCAAATTCGAACCCCGTACGCAGAAGTGAAAGAAAAACGCAATTGTCACTTAATTATTTCAACATTTACTTCAAAATATACATATAGTTGAATGTAATGTCGTAGTTATGGAGAGCGAGTGGTTCAGCCAGCATATGCATGCATACACATATGCATATGTGTATATGTATATAAGACATATATAGCCTACTTTATATATATATTTGACCTATATGATCATCATTAATTTAGATCATCTCGTAAGCAGTACGTAGACAACGATAGCGCATATGCGACGTATCGAGTTAAAATAAACTTGGACATTATAAATGTTCATAACGATTTCAGTTATTGAACCTTCGTAATTCACATACCAATACTCTTATTTCAATACAACAAAGAATTAGACATAATAGACATAGTTGAATTTTCATTCCATAAAATTATAGATCTAATTTCTCAATCGTCGATCGTTGCATTGTCAGCTTTGGTGAATATTAAAGCCTTTTTAGAGCGAAAATCCCGTCGATGAGGTACATGGTTGGAAAACTTCTCTGTTTTTATAGCATTGGTCTAGAAAACACTACAATATTTAACCATAGGCCCTATATATTTAAAAATATCTGGACTTTTTAATCAAGGGGTGTATGTTGATCCATCATTAAAATGACTTGCTTATCGAACGCAACTACAGTTATTTAATGCACGTTAATTTCTAATGTTCTAAGCAATAGACTGGCGTTGCATAGAGAATTTAGAGATACGTACACAGGGCAAAAACTCGTGTATATACATTCATATATACAGTACACACACGTATAATATTATATACAGTAAATGAATAGCATTAATTTAGATTGTTATGCGTAGCTAAGGAATATATATAGCAGTATACTGATTTAAATAGAAAAAGAACGTACCAAACACCATGGTCATCGAATTTTTATTCCATTATATAATATTCTAAATTCTAAATTCACCGTTTTTTGCGTTGTGACATTTGCAGAGTGCTAAAATAAGCTTGAAAATGTTCAATTGAAGTAAATGCCTGCAAAGCTTGTCTCTGTAACATATTGGCTGAGAACTCACTGTAATATTTAACATAGTTACGCAGATTAGGTTTCCTGATAAGTGTCAGGGAGTGTATGGTGATCTGTCCTTCAAATGATTTTAACTAAATAACAGTCATTGGTATAATTTAATAGACGTGAAATTCTAATTGCCTAAGTAATCGACGGGTGTTTCGTGGAGAGATGTGCACAATGTTTAGACTCATTTTCTATTAAAACACCGTCATTCAATGTCCTGTAATTTATTTACTATTTTGTTTATTTATTTCAAGTACTTATTCCGCGCACAAGATCAGTAAAGCAAAATTTAATAAGCAAGTATTTTATGTATCAACTTTATTTGGACAGGCACATATAGCACTACGGACTGCCGGCTTTCTGCTCTTCAAGTGATTTCAAGCGTCGAGTTGCGTCAACTGATACTCGCCTCCGTGCCTAAGACGTGTGAGTTAGATCCTGCGCCAATGTTTCTGGTGCAGGAACTAATTGATGATCTCCTGCCTTTCCTCACGATCCTGTGCAACCGATCGATCAGTGAAGCATGCCTACCTGCTTCTCAGAAACGATCGGTTCTTCTGCCAACCTTGAAGCGAGATGGTCTGGATGTGAACGATCCGGCTAACTATCGACCTATTGCCAATGTAACTTTTCTGTCTAAAATTCTAGAGCGCATTGTTTCTAATCAGCTGATTGCATATTTAGATGTGAATGAGCTGATCCCTCAACAGCAGTCTGGTTTCCGCAGGAATCACTCCACGAAAACCCTTCTGCTCTGGCTTCTGTCTGACTTCTATAGCGCTATGGACCTTGGCCAGGTTACACTCCTAGCTCTTTTCGATGTTAGCTCTGCCTTTGGTTCTGTGGACCACTCCATCCTTCTTCAGCGCCTCTCTACTTCCTTTGGATTGGTTGACCAGCCTTTAGAATGGCTTCGATCCTTTCTATCTGAACGCACAAACTGTGCGGTTGTTGGCTCCTCTAGGTCCCTTTGGGTCCCCGCCCCTTTTGGTGTGCCCCAGGGCTCCGTCCTAGGTCCTCTTTTGTATCTTCTCTATACGGCTGATCTCTGTCCTCTGCTGACGTCTCAGGGGCTTCTGCATCAGCTCTTTGCAGATGATGTCCAAGCTTACATCCATTCCCATCCATCAGACTCAGTCGCTACTGTACAACAGATGTGCCTAACGATAGATGTTCTTTCCTCTTGGATGGCCTCAAATAGACTTCTCCTAAACCCTTCCAAGACACAGTTTATTTGGCTAGGTGGCCGTCGGCAATTGAATGGTATTGATTTGCTCCAGCTTACTCGGGTCTTTCCTGATATAACTTTTTCCCTAACGGTTCGTGACCTTGGCCTCGCCCTTGACCAAGAACTTAGTCTTTCTCAGCATGTGAACTTGATCTGTCGAAGCTGTTACTATCAGCTTCGCCAGCTCCGAGTAGTTTCTCGCTCTCTTTCTCATGACGCACTAGTGGTTCTTGTGCATGCCTTTGTTACTAGTCAAATTGACCACTGTTGCTCGATCCTCGTTGGCCTCCCTCTTGGGGTTCTGGGGCGACTAGATCGAGTTCTGCGCTCAGCTGCTCGGCTTATTGGGCGAATTCCCAAATTCGGCTCTGTCTCTGCCTACATGCGCGATGTGTTACACTGGCTGCCTGTGGCCCAACGGATCTCATACCGTATTGCTTCTTTGGTTTCACGCAGCATCCTTGGCTGTGCTCCATCTTACCTGCGCAACCTCTGCCGCCCAGTGTCCGACGTTGTAGCGCGTCGGGCGCTTCGCTCCGCGACGACGGGGCAACTCCTAGTTCCGCGGGCTCGCTTGACTGCTAGGCAGCGCCGAGCTTTCTCGGTTGCAGGCCCCTCCATCTGGAATGACCTGCCATCGGAGCTGCGCTTGCTGCCTTTGACCAGTCAAACTGGCTTTTATAAATCACTCAAGTCTTTTTACTTTTGCCGTGGCTGGGCTGGGAGCGCCTCTGAGTAGATTTCTTGAAGGGGCGCTATATAATTCCAGAATGAAAGAATGAATGAATGAATGAATTGAAATTTGTTATCTCTTATTAGTTTAATTTGAGTAGGCCTACCGAAAAATTTTGGATTGCAGTTCGGCTCAGGTGGACACCATGGGTGATAACATTCGACGACGTCTTGCATGACACATTCTTGATCCGGACCACATGTCACGTTCTACAAAACACATTAGATCGTCCTAATTACCCTCGTTATTCGTATTTATAAATTGTGTTGCATTGTATTGCATTTTGGGATTTCTAAAGCGCCTCTGACAGTGAACACCACCCAGAGGCGCTCCCAGTTCGTAGAGTCTCGTTCCTTCAATTTTGTTTTTGACCGCCCTATACGTTCATGTTCGACTATTTGCAATAAAACCTGTCTAGAGATATATCGTGAACCTCTACAAGTCAATCAACATTACGGCTATGAACTCCTCTCTACCGGGAATGTTTAAGAGCCTTAGAGTGACGCTCCATTCCCAACTTATATTAAATCAGCACGTCACCCCTATCAGTTAATGATCGTGTTTCCACATAAAGCCATTCGTTAAATTCGATTCTTCGATCGGAATTCATCGATAATGTAGTCATATCAAAACTCGATTACTGCCAATCGAATCTGTGTGGAAACAAAATATCAAAGGTTGACTAACTGCAGCGCGTCCTGAACTCGAATCTCCTCTGATCACATCACTTTTCTGCTGGCAAAGCTACACTTGTCGTCTTTCGGATTATCAGCTCACTTGCCACAACTTTGTTTCAGCTATTCAATACCGTTTAACTGCAATATTCTATACAGCGTTACCAGCCACCGAGGTCTTTGCGATCAGCCATGCATAGCAGTTAATCTGTCCTTGACATTAGAAACTAGCGGTATGGATTCTTGCACTGATATATTGGGGTTGAACGGCAGAGTTCAGCCGTTCAACCCCAATCAAATATAACAGTCTACCTGCTGATATTACAACAATAGGCCTATCCTGAAAGGGGTGCTGCATCAATCGTCTTAAGGGTTGAAAAATTCGTGCATGTCCGGATGTCAAGACCAGAATTTCTTAAGAACCTGCAGTAGGCTTTACGCGCTAAATTGCAGTGGGTCCGGGTGCTCGTACTTTATCCTTTGATCCTTAGCTGTGCCAAAAACCTAACAATTAAGAGTACAGTAGGCTACTTATTGGAAATCTCTTGAGCATTATTTTATTAAGATTAATAGCTCTAGCAAAAAGACTTAACCAACACCGAAGTGGTATCAATGAGAACAGATAAAAATTAAATTAGTTTTCATTTATTAAGCAAATGATTTCGAACTATGTCTGGGTAATTTAGCGGTCTTTTCACAAGCCTCTAGCTTTATCCAGGCTTCATATTCGCCAGACTTCAGCCTACTAATAACATAATTCTCGGCATTCCATAGCGCGAGAGGTGGACCATTCACCCAATCATTAATAAGCCATTTTACAGTTGTAATGATCAACCTGTTTCTTCCACTGGGGTTAAAGAGATTCATTTGGCTGAATTCTCTCTCACAAACAGTTGAAGAAACAGGCAATACCTTTAACAGCGATATCAAACTATAACTTGTTGCCTAACATGCATCATCACTGTTATTTGAACATTACGTAAGCCTATTCTAATTTTCTAATTTTAAAAAATTCTAGCAATTTACTGTTAGCGAAACCCAAACAGATATTACAGATATTGTAATCTTTTGAGTTTCGCTAAGAGCAAATTCTCAGCATAATTTTGCAACCTGTTTCTCGCCCAGAATGCTCAATTCAGAGGATTTTGGGGCCACGATGATTGATTCAAGCAACTAGCAGCTGCAACAAATCAGAAGATGGAAACGCAGTTCCAACTTGTCATATCACACAAGGACTACAAAAACTGCCCTCTTGTGCACAGTTAAAATGTTGGTCATCTGGATTTTCAATCAATTTTCATATCTTTATAGTGTTCATCTTTTTCGAAATTTGTTCCAAAAGTTACCTAAGGTTAGCACACTGTTTTCTTGCTCGTAATTCTCTTTCCTGTTATTGAAAGCGTGTTTCAATGTGAGCATAAGCTTCATGTGTAATGCAGTAAAGAAGTAATTTACATCACAATTGTAGGTCGAACAGTCACATGTGAGACACCCATCTGGTCTAGGAACTGTACGACATCCTGTGAAAGAGCAGTCCGTCTCTGGGCACGAAGTGGTTGTTGTAGGTGTGGTAGTGGGACTAGTTGTTGTATCTGTGGTAGTTGGTGGAAGCGGAATCAGTCCTGAAATATATAATAATAATAATAATAATAATAATAATAATAATAATAATAATAATAATAATAATAATAATAATAATAATAAACTTCGTTTAATTTCAAACTGACACAACGCAGGATGAATTACAAATCAGTATGAACGGATGATCACAAGTTATTACAGGAGTCTAATTTAACTGCATACGACAGCCATGCAAGGCGCCCATCACGTCCTAAATCTCATTTTTACGAACGCGCCATCTCGCGAATGATAGGCTGAGTGGACCTTTGGGAGGGTTCGGGAAGCGATCCCGCTACCTAGTGCTCTTCACGCCACTGATGTTACCACTACACTATGGACAGGGTCCATAGGCAGGGTAAAGAAGTATGGCTAACTATTGAAACCACTAAACTCTGTTGCAACCGCACTAAAGAGAGACAACAAGAACTGTTAAGAACTGTACAAAGATTTGAATGTTTTTCTTCTTCTGCTAGTAAGTGCAAAGACCGACAAGTCTTAGACCTCGGACCTGGCGACTTGAAATCGTACGACCCGCGAATTTCGGACTGCGTTAATGTCTCGATGACTTGATAAACATTTGAATCGCATGTTCCTGCTTTTCGCTCTTCTAATTTTAAGTATCTTGAACATGCACATATACAAAATATAGTAGGCCTAAGTAGACAAAATTAATAAGCCATGTAGGATCATCAAACGCTGTCCAGGTCTCTACATGTATTTTAAAACCATTTGACCACCGACCTGCCGTTGTTCGAAGTAGGCCTATCATCAGAACAGTCACCATCGGTATGGCAGCTGACTTCATCCCGTCCGATTTCGACTTTGTTTCTTAAAATGTCGCTAAAAAGAAAAATTCATCGACGAGTCAACTGTAGCCAATCAAATAAATCCATTAAAACCATTTAGGAATACCTTAACAACCCAACTAACACTATAATTCACCATCAGATCAGTCTTCTCAATCAATTAGGGATCGTCCATTAATTATGTCAACAAAATAGGGGAGGGGGGTTTGGAAAAGTTTGACAGTTGTTGACAAGAGGGAGGGGTTCGTAAAATTGGACGTCAACAAATTTTTCCCAATGAATCAACACAGACCCTTCAAAATGGTAGCGAAAACATTAAGTAGCCTAATGCTAAAAATGTATAAAGTGCTTAATGTTTAATACTACTAAAAAGCTGGTAATAAACTAAACTCATATATTTTGAAATTCGAGATTGCATTTTTAAGTGTAAAACAATTTGAAAAAATGATTTTTACATGTATTGAGTCATTGTGTTTCTTTTTGTAGGGGGGGGTTTCTGGGATTGTTGACATAATTTTTAGGGGTCCGTCAATGTTTGACAGTTGTTGACAAGGGGAGGGGGTCAAAAACTGCCTAAAATTTGTTGACATAATTAATGGATGACCCCTTAGTCGATAGCTATACCGAAGGTAGCCTAACCAAGTTAGGAAATCCGATAATGACGCTATACAAATTGCCATGTGACCAAATATTATGACAACAGATAACCAACGCCAATCGAAACCGTTGTAATGAAACTCCACGTTTGATACAGTCGAAATGTTAAATAAGTGCGAACATCTAACACAATATAAAGTCTTCGGCTGAAACTGTCAGTGACTTGCTCCAAATTATTATAGTCAATATACTATAGGCGTCGTAGGTCCCAATTACCAAATGTCACAGACTTGCATACGATTTTGCAACAGTTTCGAAGCAGACTTAGAAACATTTCCGTTATACTCACAGCTGTACGAAGCTAAAGTGTCGAATCCTTGTAGAATCCTTGGCTATAGATTCTGCAATAGAATGGTCGAATTGTATATCTATAAGAGCGAAATGGTGCGTGCTTTAATTGCTGCTCTATTGCAGACACGAATTGCAGATCTGCAAAAGCAGTGGCGGAGTCAACACCTTGATTTACTTGAATATGAGTCAGTTGGTAGTCAATTAGCCTATTCTACGTATAGATAATACTTATAAGACTATGTCAAAGGTATCAGTGTATATATAATATTACATCCATGCGTGAAATCCTAGGCCTGAGCTCTAGAATAATAATGTTTGAAGTGAATACTAAGATCGAAATGGATCGTGCTTCAATTGCTGCTCTATAATATTGTCGTGGAAACATTGACGGCGTCAACACCCTGATTTACTTGAATATGAGTCAGATGGTAGTCAACGAGCATTTGTATGCGAATATATATATTTATATATACGCAAGAGTTCAGTATATATATGTATATATATATGCATATATATATATATATATATCCATGCGTAAAATCCTAGGCTTGCATTTAAGAATTAGCAACCCACTCGTTGATCGTTAGTTTTACGCGATTCTTCGTATGCCGTATTGCTTTTTAAAGACTTGTTTGTGTAATATTGACTTTTCTATGCTTGATCCTACGTGTCATTGGTTGTTATTGGTCTTCGTTCGGCTACACACGCACAACGCGTCATCGAAACATAGCCAGTAATGATGATGTATACTGGCTTGAGAGAGCAAGCTATGTTGTCTTGCAGCCTACATCAAGACGCGAGATGCAACCTACAGCCTGCTTTTCTTAAAGTTAACAGTTTTACAGGTAGAAGCTTTGCCAGCATGCACAAACAGCTCGATGTTTCACGTGGGATTATGGGCGTGGACTAGCCTATATAGAACCCATCTTGGATCGATATGACACCAACTTCTGTGAGTGATAAATGGACATGTGGACATGGACTGCTCGTGTCGAGCCTGCGCTACAGAGTGGGCTTACGCTGTATGGGCAAAGCTGCCCTAACTTTAACCCCTCTCTGGGTTGGATGTCAAAAGCCCACTTACCGATTTTCATAGAAACTGATGTTTCTATATGCGTCAGGTGGGCCCATGACCATGGCTTTTCCATATCGAACCGATCTACGCCGGAGGTCGGAAGCTGTCTTGACCACAGTGGTAAAAACCGATTCTATGTCGGTATCTTTTAGACAGGGCCGTAAATCTGTTTTGAAAAGTGGGGAGGGAAAAATTTCCCTTCGGAAGTGTGTATACTTCGCTTAAGAAGTCACCGACTGAGATTAGTGTTAAAAAATGTACCGGTATAGGTAAAACTGTAGGCCTAGTTTACGTTGCCATATAATTTTAATCTGTTCAATGCCGTACTTACTTTACGTTGTAAGTAGGCCGTCTACAAATGTCCATGATAAGTGTCATCAATCCAGCTTCCATACACTATACAGGTCTCCCTCTGTCTCTGTCTGTCTCTGCCTCTGTCTCTCTTTCTCACACACACAGGCACGCACACACACGCTCTCTATCTGTTTGTCTTGTCTCTGTCTGTCTGTCTGTCTGTCTCGCTCTCCAATGGCCCGTAAAGTGTTTAAAAGTTGTGTCAGCCAACCTCAACCAAGTACAGACCGAAGGCGGATAAAATTATACATTAATTCCGATATAATGTAGAACAATATTTTTGTCATTTTGTACCACCACTGGTGGATTTTGATCCTCTGCCTATCGATGTTGTTTATGTATTTTATTTTGACTGAGCGCCTGTGAATAAGCTGGTTCCCGTGACGTAGCTTTTTTGGTCTCTAAAGAAATCTATAAATTAGGATGACATTTGCGATTACAAGTATACACTGCGACCAAAATGATTTTTTTGCGTAGAAGAAAATAAGTTTACAGGAACTTAGGCATCTATAGATATAATGCTGTTTATAAATTTTCTGATGCACATACCGTGGTGTTTATAGGTTATGGAAAATTGCTTAATTTGTTTATAAATATGAAATGCAGTCTCAGAAGTGAGAGTATAGTGTGAACTTGTACTTACCATCACACTTTGCAGATGGTGACTTAAAACGACAGCTTTATTTATCAATTTTATTTAGATCTATCTAAAATTTACTTATAATCCTGAGATCTGTATTACACTCGACTGGGGTCTCCAGATTAACTGAAAACTCTGAAAAGCCCACACACGGAATACTATGCATTTACGTAAATCTATCTACATGTATATATAATTATATATTATATACACATATATATATATATACATACACTCTCTCTGTCGCTATTTCTGTCTGTCTGTCTGTCTCACACACACACACACACACATAATATGATCACAGCTGTAGGCCCCCTATTAGGAATTTGCTGCCCGTCTCTAATTTCTATATCGGACGACGCTCCGCAAGATAATATATTGCTAATGTCACTTCAAAATTCCTAGCGCTTTGAATTTACCGTGGACCGTAATCTATCTTTCGACACCCAACTTTACATGTGGTAGCGTTCACTCAGGCACAGAGATGAGGTTTCCAGCGCGATGATTCCTCCCACCCTGAAAGTTCACACTCTGAATATATATATATATATATATATATATATATATATATATATACATACATACATATACTGCTCTGGAGACTGCTCCGAACACACTCTGCTCTGTCTTGTAGGGTGATGCTTTGGGCTTGACCGCTTGTCACAACATAAGTTCTGCCAGCTCTGAATTAAAAAGAAATCTATCTTCAGCAGCCACATTCACACCTGTTATAGCTTTCAAGCCGAAAGAGTAAGGTTTCCTGCATTATCTATGTTCCCGCAGTAAATCATCCTACAAGATTTGGCAGTCGTCGATCTTGGTTGGTGACCCTAATATAAATTTATGGCACAGCTTAGACGAATTTGTGGGGAGGGAATTCCTTCACGTTCCCTCCCCAGGCTTAAAAGTGGGGAGGGAATTCCCTCCTTTCCCTCCCCGGGATTTACGGCCCTGCTTTTAGACATGTAAGATCACTGCCCATATCTAGCCCATCTGAGAGATAAGAAATTTCAGTATAAACCGTGTCATATTTTCAGTTATTTACCCTTCCAAATTGGACCTTACTCATATGTGACATCTGCAATTCTGCATGTCATAACTGCCAAATGTTACTGTCAAATGCTCTAAAGTGTTTAACTTTGGTGAAGCAACGCTTAATTCTGGGACATTAATTTGGGTAAATATATTTTCCTCCAAGAGCAAAATGAATTTAGCGCCTTTGAAGATGCATCTGTTCACGTAGCCAATTTTGTTAGCATATAGGCCTATTTCTATTCTCCTGCCTTGGCTACACCTGCAGCACTGACAAATATAGACTTATGAACCTAATCTCAATAAGACTTATTTTAAGTGTTACCACGAGAACCGTCAGAGAACGCTGGCGTAAGATAGAGGATTTTGTGCGTTAGTTAATACTACTGTAACGGCGCTAAAGCATGAGTTCACATGAGGTATAATAAATAGTAAATGCAATCAACTGTTCTAAAAATAGGGTTGTCTTACTTAGGCATAGGCGTTAGTTATTTCATAATTTATAAGGGATTCCGCTATAATCAGGGGTTGGCCGGTAACTAGAGGCATCTTCTTTGGCTGATTTGGGTTTGACAAATCGCTTGTCCAGGTTTTAAACCAATCTGGGTATAGCGTAGTGGAATTCACGTGACCTGAGTCTCCTAGAGAAAGTTTAACTTGGGTCCAAGGGAAAAATTGTGGGATTCGGAGTCTTGACGTCGAAGATTCGGGTAGTGCCGATACTGGTCCGATTCATATTTTACATTGGGTAGGCTACGTATCGTCGATCATCATTTTTCATTGTTATTTCATCTTTTCTCTTTATAATATTATCACTAATCCTTCAATATGACCATGTCTCTTCTTCCTTCTCAGGTTTAGCTAGTTCCCTTAGTTAGGTTAGTAACGATTCTCGATAGAGAGAATCAAGGTGTTACACTCCAGTAGCAGCCATCTAATAGTAGGCCTTCACGACATTCAACCAAGCAGTGGCAGTCTGAATGACCTGGCGATCATATTAAATGACTTTGTATAATCTTTACTGACCACCAATAACACTGTTGCCGCTC